>JAAGKR010004345.1:15197-62324 GCA_011419295.1 Clarias macrocephalus | reverse complement strand
ATATTTTCCACCAGCAACAAAATGAAAAAACTCATTTGTCTTCGCAGTGCAGGTGTAGTCTTCTCCCTTTCACACACACACACACACACACACACACGTTTTCGCACCGTGAGCTGCAGTAGCAGGTGAACACAGAGTTATGAGGAGAGCGGCGCTTTAACCGGCGGTGTACGTCTTTGTTTTCTTCTTAAACGCTGGTCGTGATGGAAGCGGTTTAAAAAGAATGATTGTTTAATGGAAGGAAGATAAAACAGGGAACGAGTAAAAAAAAGAAAAAAAAAAAGCACAGAAGCCTATTCAGGCACTTTATCGCACGTTCCGGGCGGTTCTGCGGGATCACACTGACTAGAGCAGACAGGTTTAATTAAATCTCTGCTCAGTGGTGAGAGACTGCGGGACTGAGAGCGCTCCATCATCACACCGCGAACCGTTAGAGAGAAACAGTGTGAGGGCGTGTCTGTGTGAGAGAAAGACTGAGACTGAGGAACAGAGACGGGGAGAGAGAGAGACAAGAAGAAACAAAAAGACTAAGATAATGAGACACAGACAGCAAGTGCTACAGAGACAGGGAGACCATGAAAGAGAGAGACAGAGAGAGACAACGAGACAGAGACAGAGACACAAAGACACAATGAGAGAGAGAGAAAAACAAAGAATGAGAGACACAAAAGGAAAAGAGGAAAACGGTGTGTAAAGAGAGAGAGAGAGAAACAATGACAAAGAAAAAAGTGTAAGAACAAGAGAAAGAGATGAGAGAGAGAGAAAGCTAAAAAGTAAAAGAAAAAGTGAGAGAAATAGTGTGTGTGTGTGTGTGTGTGTGTGTGTGTGTGTGTGTGTGTGTGTGTGTGTGTGTGTGTATTTGAGAGTGAGAAGGACACAGTAAGGGTGAGACGGACAAGACAGAAAACAAAAGGGCGAGATACAGTTTGTGTGTGTGTGTCTCAGAAAGACAAAGAGAACGAGAGAGCAAGAAAGAATGAAAAAGAAAGATAAACAGCGAGTGTGTGTGAGAGAGAGGTGACAAAAATACAACAGCATAATGTGGAAGAAGAGAAAAGAGAGAAAAGCAGAGAAAGAGATGTGGGGATGAAGAGAGAACAAGTGGAACAACAAGAAAAAAAACTGTGTGTGTGTGTGTACATAAGACAGAAAAACAGTGTGAGAGAAAAAGAAAGAAAGCAAGAAAGAGAATGAGATAAAGTGCATGTAGGTGTGTGTATAGAGAAAGAAAGAAAGAGAAAGTGTGTGTGAGAGAGAGAGAGAGAGAGAAAGGAAGTGTTTTATGGCTAGTCTTCATTTGCCTCCCACTACATTTATGGCTTGCAGGAAGAATGATTCAACCACACACACACACACACACACACACACACACACACACACACACACACACACACACACACACACACACATCTCCAAGGCCACGATGGACAGATCTGATGCAGCCTAATGTGGGGGCCGGTGTGTTTGTGTGTTTAGGGGTGTTATTGAGAGAAAAGTGTATGAAATGAGCCTCTAATTGATGTCTAATGCACTGGAGGAGGTTTCGGAGCGCTCGGTGAAGCGGGGTTAAAAATCCATTTCACGTCCAGGCAGCCTGTGAGCGAAAGCTTATTGATCATCACCGTTAATCGTCTCCAGATGTGCTAAAGACATCAGCAAAGTGCATTAAAGTAAAAGCAAAAAAACGTTTTCTGCTTACTCTAAACTTAGTTGAGAAGGCAAAAGATGTGCAGTGATAGGAACGCTCATACACTGGAACCTCGGATTGCGAGTAATGCGGTTTGCGAGTGTTCCACAAGACGGGCAAAGATTTTTAATAAATTTTGACTTGAAAAAAACAATAAAGTCTTGGTTTACGAATACAGAGTATCATGTAGCAAGCATGCGCTTCTTGTTGACTTTAATGTTTTTTCTCTCGCGCGCTGCGGAATTGTGGGTAATCGTCTCCCCTGTTGGGTCTTAGTGCGCGTCTCTCACTGGTATAATCAACATCCGTGCACATGTACTGTTTACTATAACACTGTGACCACGCGTGTGCGCGTAAACATCTTTTATTTTGTGTTTGTATGTGTGCGTGTACAGCATGCGTGTACTGTTTATTATGCGCGCGTGTAAAGCAAAAGAAGGTTTAATTAGAGAAGTTGAAGATCCATTTTTCTCTCTCTGCGTCAGCCCTCCTCCAGGCTCATCCCTCCTCTCCTCTTACTTTAGATTCACACACATACACAACGCCTGCATGCACAAACACACACAGCGCATGAGCATGCACGCACAAACACAAACAAACGCTTATCTGTCAGAATTTATTTAGACTTTTATTTTTTAAGTGCAGCTTAATTTGTTTTATTTTTACTTTTTATTTTTACTTTGTATTAATTATATTATGTATTTATTTTTTGGGGCTGCGGAACAAATAATTTGAGTTTTCATTATTGCCTATGGGGAAATTTGCTTTGATTTACGAGTTTTGTGATACATGAGCCTGCTTCCGGAATGAATTATGCTCGTAATCCAAGGTTCCACTGTATACTATCTTTATACATTGACTCTCAAGTTGAGGGCGATATGGCTGTTTTGCATATGCACTTGACAATACTGTTTTTGCTAGAACTGTTACAGGACAGCTGACCGTCATGTCTTAAAATAACAACTGATAACTGTAGTAGTTACTGTAGTAACAACTTCATAATAAAAAAAAAATCCAGTATTGTTCTTAAATGTAGAAAATAAATCCAACCTTTTGACTTTATTGTACCGTATATTATTACATTTACCATAAACGTACATCTCAACCGTTTGGATGAGGCCTGCATCTGGGTTATTATGAAATAAACAATGTTATTATTGCCTTAAGGAAACATAAAAATGAATCATTTTGTTCAATTGTTCCTTTTTGTTAAAATGTAAACAGTTAGCTTAAAGGATAAAATAGTATAATAGATTAATACCATTATAAATAACATATAAAAAAAAAGACCAAGAGATATGCAAAACATAAGCATAATGTGAAGAGTGAAAAAAGTGAAAAAGAGAGAATGAGACAGATGTGGAGATAAAGAGAGAAAGAGTGAAACAGGAGACAGAAAGACAGAGACAGAGTGAAGAAGCAATAAATATTGTGCGACACAGACTCATTAGCTACATTCGCTTCACGGCTGCAGGGCAAAAAAAACTAATTCAGGGGGATAAAAGTGCAATACTTCTAGTTTTTACCAATTCTTCTCATTCTTTTTTTGCTTCATATATTAATCCTTTTTTTTCCCATCCCGTTTCAGATCCTTAGCCATCGCTGGACGAAATGTGGCTCCTTTTGTGCTTACAGATGTGCCGTGTTAGCCTTACTGAATAAAAACTGAAAACGTAGCTGAAACAACAGCTGACCCGTTACAGCGAGAACAGTTTTTAATCTGCAGACCGTGTGAGACTTTACTCAGGTCTTACCTGCGATCTCGAGGACAGGCTCGGTGCTGTAAAAGAGGGAAAGAAGAAAAAGACAGAATTAGGTCACTCCACTGGCGATTTGGTATTTATAAAACGCAGTCAGACAGGCGCGACTTCTCATTTAACCAGGATGTCCGTCTCCCGCCTCACGGGGAAACGGAGCTCTGTAACAGATCTCATGTTAATGAACTCCAGAGGGAGTCGAGAGCTGCAGGACTGACTGATCGCGCGCTCACCAACACTTCTAAACGCCCAGAAATTAGCCATTTCCTGTCAGTCTAATGGAAACCGAGCACACAAGAGCAAAGTGGACAATAACGGGAACTTAGGATGCACTGCTCTCTACGGCCGACTTCACAACAACATTCTGGCAGCTATTAAAAACTTGGCAGCTCACAAGCTTCAGGATCATTACTGGCACTTGAATATATAGACGCAATTCTGTGCTGGTTTTTGCTATTGAAGTACGCTTCAGATAGCTTTAAGTTAATTTTACACAGCTCATGTTTCATGTTTTTTTTCTTTTTTTTACTGTTTTTTTTTTCTGTTCAGAACCTGAACAGAACTAAAGTTTCCTAAATTTGGTGATGTTTCTAGTTTTGGTGGTGATGGTATTATTGGTGAGGATGGTAGGCACCAATAGGTAATTTTCCTAGTGTTTGGAAATGGGGATGTTTTATTAGTGCTGGTGATGTTACAGTACTAGTGATGGTGATGTTACTAGCGTTGGAGATACTTTGCTAGCGTTGGAGTTGTTACTAGTCGTGGTGATGTTACTAGCATTGCTGTGTGTTAGTGGTTACTAGTGTTGGAGATGTTACTAGTGACGGTGATTGTACCAGCGTTGGTGATATCGCTAGTGTTGGAGAGGTTACTAGTGTTAAAGTTGTTACTATTGTTGATGATGTTACTAGTGTTTGAAGTGTTACCGATGATGGTGATGTTACTAGTGTTGGAGATGTTGTAGTGATATTACTAGTCTTGGAGTTGTTGATGATGTTATTAATGTTTGAAATGTTAACGGTGATGGTGATGTTATTAGTGTTGATGTGGCCAATGTTGGATATGTTGCTAGTGCTGGTAAGGTTGTTAGTTCTACTGATGTTGCTAGGTGCTGGTGATGTAGCGGATGTTGATGATGTTGCTAGTGATGGTGATATTGCTAGTGTTGGTGTAAGTGTTGGTGGTTACTTTTGTTGATGATGTTACTGGTTTTTAAAATGTTACTAGTGATGGTGATGTTGCTAGTGTTAGAGGCGTTACTAGCTTTAATGATGTTACTAGCGTTGGAGATGTGGCCAATGTTGGATATGTTGCTAGTGCTGGTAAGGTTGTCAGTTCTGGTGATGTTGCTAGTGATGGTGATATTGCTAGTGTTGGTGTAAGTGTTGGTGGTTACTATTGTTGATGATGTTACTGGTTTTTGAAATGTTACTAGTGATGGTGATGTTGCTAGTGTTAGAGGCGTTACTAGCTTTAATGATGTTACTAGCGTTGGAGATGTGGCCAATGTTGGATATGTTGCTAGTGCTGGTAAGGTTGTCAGTTCTGGTGATGTTGCTAGTGATGGTGATATTGCTAGTGTTGGTGTAAGTGTTGGTGGTTACTATTGTTGATGATGTTACTGGTTTTTGAAATGTTACTAGTGATGGTGATGTTGCTAGTGTTAGAGGCGTTACTAGCTTTAATGATGTTACTAGCGTTGGAGATGTGGCCAATGTTGGATATGTTGCTAGTGCTGGTAAGGTTGTCAGTTCTGGTGATGTTGCTAGTGATGGTGATATTGCTAGTGTTGGTGTAAGTGTTGGTGGTTACTATTGTTGATGATGTTACTGGTTTTTGAAATGTTACTAGTGATGGTGATGTTGCTAGTGTTAGAGGCGTTACTAGCTTTAATGATGTTACTAGCGTTGGAGATGTGGCCAATGTTGGATATGTTGCTAGTGCTGGTAAGGTTGTCAGTTCTGGTGATGTTGCTAGTGATGGTGATATTGCTAGTGTTGGTGTAAGTGTTGGTGGTTACTATTGTTGATGATGTTACTGGTTTTTGAAATGTTACTAGTGATGGTGATGTTGCTAGTGTTAGAGGCGTTACTAGCTTTAATGATGTTACTAGCGTTGGAGATGTGGCCAATGTTGGATATGTTGCTAGTGCTGGTAAGGTTGTCAGTTCTGGTGATGTTGCTAGTGATGGTGATATTGCTAGTGTTGGTGTAAGTGTTGGTGGTTACTATTGTTGATGATGTTACTGGTTTTTGAAATGTTACTAGTGATGGTGATGTTGCTAGTGTTGGAGTTGTTACTAGCGTTAATGATGTTACTAGCGTTGGAGATGTGGCCAATGTTGGATATGTTGCTAGTGCTGGTAAGTTTGTCAGTTCTGGTGATGTTGCTAGGTTCTGGTGATTTAGCAAAGGTTGGTGATGTTGCTAGTGATGGTGATATTGCCAGTGTTGGTGAGGTTGTTCATGTTTGCAAATGCTGCAAATCTTAAAAATGAGCTGCACCAGCTCAAAAATACTGCTGCTTTTCTCTCTTGAGGCATCTCACCATTGAAAGTTTAAAGACTCGTTTCCTCAGGAGTAGAAATGGAAGCCCCATAAAGCCCTTATTCCATTGTAACCGATCAGACCAGTGGAGCTCGGCTGGCTCACTCTTTTGGAAACGTGCCACTCATGTCTCGTTCTGACATGTTCGAGACGGTCAATGAGCGAACACTGGAGCAGAGATTAGAATGGATTTTTAACTAAAATGCCTGATGGATGTTCGACCCTGGACTTTCACCTTCATTTACTCTGTACTAACTTGATACGCAAACACTGCCTACTGTTCAGGAGTGAATCGTTCTAGGCAGAAATCCAGTGAAGTGGAAGTGTGTGAGGAGTTACAATGGCAGAAAGTTATTGAGGAAAACACTCCCTCAAAAAGAAAGAGAGAGAGAGAGAGAGAGAGAGAGCGAGAAAGGGAGGGAGGGGTTAGGGCTTACGAGCACAGGTTGGAAAGCTGTTATTAATCTGCTCCATAAGGTCAGTCATATCAGAGGAGGAAGAATGATCCAGAAAATCATCTGAGAACACACACACACACACCAACACACAGACATAAAGACACACACACACACACACACAAGTATGTGAAAGCGATCTCAGTTCCACACACTAACATTATTTCCACCACAAAAGGTTCTCACAGGTTCTGGTCGGGAATGAAAAAATTCTGTTTGATTTTGGGATGGTGCCATTTCATCACCACGGCAACCTTAGAAACTCATCTTACTGGCGTTCACACAATAAAAAAAAACAATTATTGTGCCCAGAGATGGTTGAGAATTATTTAAAAAAAATAGCAATATTAATATCGCAACCATG
Organism: Clarias macrocephalus; assembly: GCA_011419295.1. Lineage (NCBI taxonomy): Eukaryota > Metazoa > Chordata > Actinopteri > Siluriformes > Clariidae > Clarias > Clarias macrocephalus. The sequence continues at coordinate 55,515 of JAAGKR010004345.1, read as the reverse complement.
AACCTGTGTTTTAAAAAAGCAACAAATATTGTTTATTTAATCAATTTATAAATTATATAAATAATATTCTTATAGCAAACTTAACAGGAGCCAAATCATTTTGCATAAGATTTGAGGTCAAATAAATTTTGATATACATGTTCGAATGGCATTTTAAAAATGGTTAAGGTCTTAAAGTAGTGGAAATTATGGATTTTTTTTTCTTCTTCAAAGAGTCAATCAGATGTTGCAAGTAAACAAGCACCAGCACCAGGAAAACAAAACAAAGCAAGCCCCCACCAAAAATAAATAAAGAAAGAAATAAAGAAAGAAAGAAAGAAAGAAAGAAAGAAAAGAAAAAATACTTGCTTTCAACCAACCAGAAAGAATCATTTCAGGTGTAGGATTTGAAAGGCATTCAGAGGAACCTGTGTGTGTGTGGCTTTTTTTTTTTTTTTTTTTTTTTTACCGTTGTGTTCTGGATGACCTCTTCCCTCCTGACTCAGAGAACCTGAAGAGGAACCGCCATTGACTGCAGAATCCAGCTCAGGCTAGATAAAGAGAGTGCTGAAGGTTACAAATCAGCTAATGAATTCAATCACAAAAGCAAGTTACTGAGGAAACACATTCATAGACACACAGACATTTGGCTGCTTCATGTGTTTATGTTTGTGTTGTTCCTGTCAAACCCAGCCGTGCCGTTTAGCACAAAGATTCTGACAGCTTCACGTCCCTAATGAATAACGCTCATGAACGCAGGCCAAAAATAGCCAGCTGTGCCGTTTAATTGAGCTTCTCCCACAAGGGGAGTGTTTTATAACAGATGCGTTAGGTTCAACTTAAAAAGCAAATACATCAAGGGACAAACCTGCTGCCCTCCAAACCTTGTTTGGCTTGAGTGATTTTAACAACCTGGCCAATACTAACACATCAAAGAAATAATTCATTACCTTTAATGTAACAAACATCTGGCGAGCCAGCCAGGAGCGGCTCGCCATGACTATATTGGAACCACTGTCATATCGTTTTATGTGCTGCAAAGCTAGCTAGGATGGGAAGATCTAGATCTACTCAACTCCACGTCAGCTTCCTTCCTGTTCCTCCTGCCTCTTTTCTGTATCCAAGAAATAATGTTTTACCTTTAATAGGTGAGTTAGCAAGGAGCTTAGATACACACCAGCTGTAAAAAGACCTTCTGTCTGGGGTGTGATTAGGGTTTACTTAAAAAAAAATGTAAATAAAAAATTATGACTTTTTTCCACATTTGATGGTGACCAACCAGGAGCCAGAGGTAAGGAAGCGCTAACAGTCATATTACTATGTAGAATAAAGTCAACTGTAGAGGCAAGCCAGCTACGAGACACGAGAATGCATATTTATTAGTACAGTGGAACCTCGGATTGCGAGTAACGTGGTTTACGAGTGTTCCGCAAACCGAGCAAAGATTTTTAATACTTTTTTATTCGGAAACCGAGCAAGAATTAGTTTACGAGCGCCGAGTATCATGCTTCACACATGCGACTCTTATTTTGATAACGAGCATCACTCTCTCACCTTCCCCCCCTCGCCCCACAGCTTCGCAAACACACAGAAACTCTGCTCGTGCGCACGCAATTTGACACTGACACACACGCACAGACGCTCTCTCCCCTTTTCACCCCCTCCCCGGCTTCACAAACACACAGAAACTCTGCTCTGTCGCGAATCTTTTCAAAGGTAAGGTGCTGGTTCATTTGTTTTTTTTGTTTGTTTTTTTTTTACTTTACAACAGTGATTCCCTTAGTATGCGCTCACGCCAGGTCAGAGAGATTTCTTTTTTTTCCTGTTAAAACAGTGTTTCCGTGTTTGTGTGTGTGTCCGTTTGTTGTGAAAGTTAAGTGATTCCTTTAGTATGTGCTCATGCCAGTCTCGCTTTTTTCCGTTAAAACGGTGTTTCCGCTGTGATTATACGCTTGTTGTGAAACTTAAAAAGTGAGTCTGTTAATATACGCTCATGTCAGTCTCAGAGAGATTTCTTTTTTTCCTGTTAAAATGGTGTTTCCGTTGTGTGTGTGTTTGTTGTGAATCTTAAAAAGCGAGGTGGGGAGAGGGAGGAGGAGTGTTACTATGTAAAACAAGGCGAGGGAAGGGGCTAATTCCACACACACACACGATGCCTGCGCGCACCAACAGAAACACTTATCTGTCAGGATTTATTTGTACTTTTTTTTAAAGGTAAAGTGCAGATTAATTTGCTTTTATTTTAATTTTATATATTGTATTAATTATTTTTATGTATTTATTTTTTTGGGCTGTGGAACAAATAATTTGAAAAAAAAAATAGTTTTCATAATTTCTTATGGGAAATGATGATTTGGTTTACGAGTGTTTTGGAATACGAGCCCACTTCTGGAACGAATTATGCTCATAATCTAAGGTTCCACTGTAGTAGCATTTTTAATAAAGTTATAATTTCTTGAATTTTATTTTATTTACGTGATCTAAGATGAGGAAATCTAGATCAATTTTATTAATGTGCCTCCTGCACCCAAAAATAACTACTGAAGATAACTGGCGAGACAGCCAGGAGACAAAGATAGGAAGACAAAGTTTGTTCTATGTTTAGCTACCAGGTCTGCTATTACCTACTATAAAGTTGCATGTTATGAATGACCTGTCCCTGCGTCTCCTAATGTTTCTCTCTGCACCAAAGAAATATATTTTTTTCAGTGGTTAATGGGTGACCCAGCCAGGATATTCAGGTTTGCTTAGCTAACAGTATTTGTTTAAATAAAAGTTCTCTTTTTATTTATAATAAACATAGATAAATGAATTGATATATATAAATAATGAAAAATGCAGTCTGTCCACAATCAATATGTTGCAAATCATTCTATTTATTTCTTGCTTCGTTAGGAATGTCATTAAGCAAGCTGATAAATGTCCTCCATGTCCAAATATATATAAATAAATGTATGTGTTACCTGGTGCAGGAGCTGGCGTAGTCGGTAGAGCTGAGACTCCAGCTGTTTGTTGTGATCCTCCAGGATCTGCATACGTGCCTCCAGACGGCCCTTGTGCTGCCGGAGGAGCTTAGCCTCGGCCAGCAGGTCAGCCTCATCCGGGACCGCGCCCTCTGTGCTCTCAGCGCTCATCGCGCACTCTGCACCACGCTGCCTCTGCTGCTCACGCAGCTGCTCATACTCCCTACGCAGAGACCTACAGAGAGACGGATTATCAATAATAATTTTAATACAGGTTCCTCGTAGGCGCGGCGCATTTGTGATTGTGTTTTTAGAGAGATACGGCCGCTGAGAGCTTGTGCACTGTTTTACGATGAAATCCGACGAGTCAATCCGAGTTCCTGAACCTCCTGGGATGTGTGCCAACCCTGACCAACACACAGCACAGAACTACAACACTCACCGGCTATAAATCAACAAAACTCGAGCCAGTGATCTCGTTACACTGCTCACAACACAGTCAGAATCTGCAGCGTCACTTATCACTCATGATGTTTGGCTTGCTTCTCTGTTTCTCTCTCTCTCACACACACAGACACACACACGTAGACCAGATGTGAGGGTGCGATTCTCTCACCTCAATGTTTGAGTAACAACTTTGCACTCAGACAACAGCTTGGTTTCTTTGCCTGATGGGAAAACCTGCTATTCGTTCTCTTTTCACTAATCATCAAGAATTTCTCAGCTTTCTTAAAAAACACACACGCACACGCACACACACACACACTACAGCTAATTAAAACCCTAAACACCTAAGCAGATTTAAATCCATTCTTTGAAATGTCACAGCAAATTCCCACTTGTCCTCTGAATCTCACCTCAAAGCGGTGAAGGCAAACACGTTCTTCCGCCGCTACGTAACATAAGAGTGTGATTCAGTTTAATTTATTCCCTACTAAACTTTGCAGAGTGAAAACTTTTAGCCATATGTTAACACAGCAACCTATTGTGCAGCATATTTAGCAGGTAAAGTGGGTGTGACTTTGTGTTTTTTGACAGACAGCCCATTTGTTTACCGTTGCTCCTCCTCCAGGCGAGTGATGATGCGCTCCAGCTCTCCTCTCTCCTCCCGTTCTACAGCCTGCAGGATCTGGGCCGGGCTCTGAAGCGCCTGTATGGAGCCGTGCCCGCTCACAGCGTTGTATTTGGGCGTGTGGGCGGGGCTTTGAGGCTGGCTGCAGGACGCACCTTCGGCTCCAAGGGCCTGGCAGTACTGCAAGATTAATGCGTGCTCCTCGTCCCTGAACACAAATATTATTAGTAGTATTATTATTAGGATATAATTCCGCTGTATCATTTTAAACATCAGTTCTATTACAGCGCTGAGGAATTCTTAATTGGGATTGGTTGGAAGGTGCTGATTATAACAGTAGATACGATGAAAAATTTAATATTTTTCTATGTATTTTCTGCTGCTATTCAAATTTTTCAACTGCTTGGTTATAGCTGTAAGACTATAACTAAAAATTAATAATCATTATTTTCATTAAGAAAAAAAAAAAAAACACATCCTAATTGTGTTATTCCTGGTTTCCTAAAAATACAGAAATTATGGCGTTTGCATTTCCAGTAGAAATTCAACATAGAGTAATATAAAAATAATTATATTTACGTCAAAAGGTTCCCCATAAAAGAAACATTTACAGTCTCCAAAAAGATTTTCCAAGTTTCATTAATTAAAAAAAATTACAAAGATAAAAAAATACAAAACAAAACAAACCCCTATGTGTTACTTACTACCACAGGTGGCATTAAAATAAGTAAAGTAAACAGTTCTATTTCGACCTAATGATAGCCTTGGGCAAATGTGTATACATTTTGTGTTCAAGTGAGTATAAAGATTTAAAAGGTTGGGAAAACCCCAAAGCTCCAAATAACACGTGGCGGAAAATTATATTTTAAGTTGCTTTTGCATAATTATGCAAATGATTTCAAATCTGCGGAACACAACGATCCTGAACAGCATCATCATCATCATCCTCAGTAATGCACCGGAGTAAAGACGGAGTCGCAAATTCGCTTTGGCTCTTTTTTTAATTATTTTTTTTTAAATCCACCGCCAGTGAAATATCATTTTGGAAGTCCATTAATACTTTTTCTTCCCCAAGAGACATTTATGTAAATATGAAATGGTGTGAAAATTGCCCTAAAAAATCCATTTTGTTTACATGCATATTAACAGGTGTAGTAAGAAAGCAGTTTTATGGGAATGCAAGCGAAAGGAAAAAAAACATTGGGGAGAAATGCTTGGAGGAGAAAAAACAATGAAACCAACTTGACCAAGCTATAAATATATATTTTTTTTTATTCTCTCGAATTTTTACAGGGTGCGTTTAAGACAAACCGGGTTTGGTTTGATTGTAAGAATGTTAATTGCAAAAAAGTGCAAAAAAGTATAAATAAATAGAATTAAATTGAAACTGAGTACAATACCTGTCATATAAAAAAATGTATGAAAAGAAAAATAATAAAATGGAAAATTAATGGAACCTTACATGAACAAAAATAAATACATTATTCTTTAAGAAAGCTTTTAAAAAACTCTCCTATCCAGCACAATATGGTGATGATGATGATGATGATGATGATGATGCCATGTTCTGGGTCACATACTTGCACTGTATTTAAACAAATGATTCAGAAAATGAAGCCGTGACTGAGGATAATGTTCGGAATAAAGGGAAGAACGAGGCTCATACCCAGATCCTGTGGAGAATCACTTATTTATTAATTATTTATGACACAATCTTTACCTAAATTTTAATTAACTGGACATTAAAAATGTAGGAAACTAACAAAACTTTACTATTTGTTCTTTGATCCCAGGTGTAAAAGTAAGGACCTGGCTCAGGTTTGTCACGTGGATGGATGGCTGCTCCTGTCCAGGACACATTACCACTCGGCGTGTAATCATCCAGATTACCGAGCTTCAGATCAAAGCACCGGGCCAACATCCCGATAAGAAGACAATCTCACAGCAAACTCGTTATTGAGACACAGCCGGAGCTTGACACGTCACCGGATTAGACGAGACAATTTGGAGTAGAGATATTAAACAGACCCGGACGAGAAAGACGAGTAGAAAGGAGAGGTGGGAAAGCTACTATACATAAAAGGAAGATAAGAGGGAATACCTAAGGGAATAGCGAGCGCTAGAAAGGAGTTCAGATGTAGTGTAGGTCTCCGAGGAGTAACGCTCGCCCTCAATCAGGCTCAATCTATAAAAGCCATCGCCGACTCGGCTCCCTCAACACCGCCTGTCTGTCTCCGTCTCTATCGTCTCACTCAATTCGTTCTTTTTCCTTTTTCCATTTTACAAAAAAAGCTTTCACGTTCTGGAAAGTAGCCGGAACATAAAGTTAATGGAAATTTTTTCTTTTATTTGGTTATCATGTAGGATCATGTTTTTTTTTGGGTTTTTTTTACATTGAGAGAAAAGTAGATCAGGTATACGTAACTGTTTGATTGTTTTGCCCAGGAACGGAAATTGTGACCCTACACGTTTAAGCAAGCGTAGCACATCCTACCGCGCTTAATTGGCCATCTTGGATTTTTAGACCTGTGAGACTACAAAGAATGTGCGCAGACGTTTGACCTTGCTTATTAAAAAATCGGTCATGCTACCCGCTAATGCGCCACCAGCTTCAGTCAGTTGGCGTCATTCTGAGGACTGAAACATGACTCGATACGCCGCTCGACCTTTAGCTAACAAGCTGACCCGTAGTTTCATCCTCGGCTCCTGCATTCTTCTGCTTTTGCCTCTTTTCTATTCTAACCACCGCCTTCGTTCTCCCTTCATGCACTCATCATCATCATCATCATCATCATCAGCCACTCAAACGACTCGGATGTCGTTTGGGAGATTAGCGACTGTTTAATGACCTGCTGCTCGGATGACACATCTCCAGCTTTTCTATAGCCTCACCCCCATTTTGTTCGCATCACTCTGCGAAGACACGACACGGGCAGTACGGCTTACTCCCTTGTTCCGTGTAGGACGGCGTTTATGATGGAGCACATGAGACTCTGTGCTGTATGTGAAAGAGCACTGGATCTCTGGAAGCTTGAGGAGCCATTTAATACAAGGAAATATGTCTAATGTAAACACGTAATTCATGTGCACAGAGTCGTGAGAATCCTGGTGCCTTTTCTAGGAGAAACATGGTGCACATGGTACACTTTCCAGACGTGGTACACCCTGGACAGAGTGCCAATCAGTCAGACACACAATGGGCAATTTGGGAACGCCAGTTAAAATAACCTGCGTGTCTTTGGAGTGTGATTAGGAACCCAAAGTACCTGGAAGGAACCCATCAAGAACGGGAATAAAATCCTCTACCCTGGAGATGCTGCCTACATGTAAACAATTATAACAATAAAACTAGAGAGGTACATTTCCTGAAGAAAATGTGAGTGGTGCTTGCCGTGGCAAAACTTCAGAGTCATGCTAGCAACTTGCTAAGCACTCCAGCATCCTGTTAGCAACATACTATTGATGTAGCAAACAACATGCTAACATTGTTAGCATAATGCTAGCAACATGCTAATAAGCTAAACATCATTGTAGCAACATGCTAAGCACTCTAACATCAGGTTAGCGACATTCTACTGATGTTGCATGCAACATGCTAACATTGTTAGCATAATGCTAACAACATGCTAATGAGCTAAACGTCTTGCTAGCAACATGCTAGGCACTCTAGCATCATGTTAGCAACAAGCTAATCATGTTATTAGCAAAATGCTAATATAGTTAGCATAATGCTAGCGCCATGCTAATATTGTTAGCATCATCCTGGCAACATGCTAATATAATTAGCATAATGCTAGCGAAATGTTAATTTTGTTTGCTAATCGTGCTAGCAACATGCTAACAGCATGATAATGATGTTGCTAGGGGGCGTGGCTTATGTGCATCATGATAAATGCAAAAGTCTGATTGATTGCCTGAGTAAAATGATCCCACCCCCATGTCTCTACGACAGTGGGATCCACAGTTAAATTCAGTTTAAAAGTTCCTATGGAAATTACTATTGTATGTTAATCGCCCCCTGCTGGGGCAGTTTACCACTCACCCCTTAGAAAAGTCATGTCAAGCCCCCTTTCCCCGAATAAACCCAAAAAAAATAAATTCCAGAATGAAGCACACAATTTGCCACCTATTTCATGGGACTACGACAAACGAAATGTGTCGAGTCATGCACCAAATTCCCCATTATAAGTCAATGGGGCAAATTTGGACACCTGTTTTGCCCAGGGGGTAAAACATATACTCTCGTGTGCGGTATGTTCCAACACAGATTGCAAGCCTTTTCAAATGTGTTAAATTTTAGATTTCTACCAAATTCCCACTCGGTGCTTCAATCCGTCAAAGTCTCAATATTAAGTCTAAGGGGAAAATATGTGGAGATTAATTGCCCCCTGTCGGGGCAATTTACTGCCTGCTCCCTCCTAAAGGTCTTAGCAACCCAATCCTGAATGAACCGCACGATTTGACACCTCTTTCATGGATCTACGACAAACGATACAGTTCTAGTTACACTCCAAATTCCCCATTATACTTGACTGGGGCAAATTTGCCCTCCTGCGGGGGCAATTAACCACCCCCCCTCTCAGAAACGTCTGAGCACCCCAATCCCGAATGAACCGCACGATTTGACACCTCTTTCATGGATCTACGACAAACTATACTCTAGTAGTTATGCGCCAAAGTCTGTATTATATTTCAATGGGGCAAATTTGGGCACCTTTTCTGCCCCGGGGGCAAAAACTTATACCCTCGTGTGGGGTGTCTTCTGACACAGCTTTCGACCCTCTTCAAATGTGGTGAATTTGAGGTTTCTACCACATACTCACTCTACACTTCAATCCGTCAAATTTGATCTCAATGTTAAGTCTATGGGACTTTTTCCCCATTATAAGTCAATGGGGCAAATTTGGGGACCTCTATTGCCCCGGGGGTAGAACTTATACCCTCTTGCGGGGTTTGGTCTGACACAGGTTGCAAACCTCTACAAATGTGGTAAATTTGACCGTTCTACAAAATTCCCTCTCTGCGTTACAATCCGTGAAATTTGCTCTCAATGTTAAGTCTATGGGACCGTAGGGGGCAATTAACCACCCACCCCTTAGAAAAGTCATAGCACCCCATTCTTGACCAAGCCGCACGTTTTGATACCTTATTCATGGGTCTACGACAAACAGTGCAGGACTAGTTACGTGCCGAACTTTCATACGGAAGAAGAAGAAAAAGAATAATAAGCCTGTGAGATTATAATAGTAGCGCCTCGCTTCGCAAGCACCACTAATAATAATAATAATTATTATTATTCATGATCATCAATTGTAATAATAATACCAAGTTTGGCAAACAAACTAATAAAATGCATCACCACCACAAACAAACAACAATAATAAAAATAGTAAGATGAAAAAAAAGGATAAAAACGTGGATTCAGGGGCCACATCAGCTTCCGCACGCACAAACAGAAACACTTATGTGTTGGGATTTATTGTTACTTTTTTTTTAAGGTAAAGTGCAGGTTAATTTGTTTTATTTTTACTTTATATTTTATATTAATTATTTTTATGTATTTATTTGTTGGGGCTGTAGAACGAATAATTTGAGTTTCCATTATTTCTTATGGGGAAATATGATTTGGTTTAAGTGTTTTGATATAAATGCGTTCATAATCCAAAGTTCCAGTGTAAGTATATTACTATAAGTCGTGGTCGTTATAAGTGTCCCTGCTCTGCACGCCGAGAGTGAACCTTGTCATCCGGAACTTGAAAAGCGTGAAGCTTCAGCAGTCCCGCTAAGCTAAATCACGTCAAAACTAGCCCCTTGTACTATTGTACTTATATGCAGCTCAATTTTGATTTAAGACAGAAAGAAAACAATGAACTATCCCTTTAAGTGAAATACTTTGCGCTGTACTGTACATCTCTAAAACGTTTCTCATAATGGTGGAGAAGCTAGCAGGTGATGCTAGTTGCTTTACGCATACACGGTGTCGTATTAGTCCAACGGAGGCATTTTTTATAAATCAATCCACACATCTGACAGAAACGTTGACGTTCTGGATTATTCTGTCACGTTTCCGCAGACGCTGTGGTTTTCCGTTGTTTGTAAACACGACTCCAACGATTTATTTATTTATGAAAATTTTTGCATTTGCTACTTAACCTGTGAGCACAGATTGCTGATGTTTCTGATGTTTTCCGCCAGTTTAATATTACACACAGTTCACAGATCATTTTGGTTCGAGGTGTTAACTGTCTGACTCGTTTGAGTCAAAGGAAGATTTATACGTGCATCACGTCCTCCGGCTCTGCTCGGGAGAGTTATTCAGAGAGACCACATGCCTCTAAGTCTCTGCCACACACACACACACACACAGCCACACGCACACACTCTAACTTCATTTCGAGACGGTCTTCTCTGTGCTCGAAAGTAGTTTTTACGATTCCGACACACGGCCAGACGTTTATTATGTTTAATTAGCTTATTCTTCTTTCCGAGCACAGCCGTCATTATCATCATCAGTCTGCTGAGACCGAGACGGAGCCTGTTATCTAATGTAGGTAGAGTGCAGACACGCACACACACACGCGCACACACACAAACACATATACACACACTGTCCAGGACAATGTCAAGTGTTAACAGAAGCGACACATTTGTGTAAAGATTAAAAGGAGTACTGTGTGTGTGTGTGTGTGTGTGTGTGTGTGTGTGTGTGTGTGTGTGTGCGCAGTATTTCTGCTTTCTAATATTGTTCTAATAAATCCGTGCACACTGATGTCTTTCAAAGAAAGAAATTGTTCAGCAGATTAAATATATATATTTCACAAAATAGATGATTTAGAGAAAGGGGAATGAGTGCACTGATGCATTATGGGGAATGGTGTTTTGATACGTACATGCTTCCAGTGGCTGAGCTGCTGTCTGTAGGCAGAGAGCCGTTAGAGCGCTCCATCTGAGCCAGCCTGAGAGACAGAGAGACATCATGAGAAAGATACACATAGTGAATAACAGAGATTTTTGTAAGAGAGACAACAAGAGAGAGAAAGACATAAATATCACAAAAAAAAACAATGGAAATTGACAGAAAGAAAAAAAATCAAAGCCAAGGATTTTTGGCGATAAAATGAAGACAGAAACAGATAGATTAAGAAAAACAAAGATGAAGAGATACAGCAAGAGAGAGAGAAAGAAAGAGACAAAGAGAAACGTGAGCGAGATTAAGACAGAGAGAAACAGAGAGAGATTTCAGGAATAGAGAGACAGAAAAAGAGTGAAAAATACACAAAGCCAGATATTTTTAAGGCAGGAAGACAGGCAAGGAAAGGAAAGCAAGACAGAGACAGACAGAGAGAAAAGATTTTTGACAGAGAGAGAAACAAATGAGCAAGGGACATTTGAGAAAGAGATAAAATGATAGAAAATAGAGAGAGAGAGAGAGAGAGAGAGAGAGAGAGAGAGAGAGAGAGAGAGAGAAGGTGTAAGAGAGAGAGGCAGAAAGATTTTTGAGAGACAGACAGAGAGAAGGACCGAGGGAGATTTGGGGCAAAAAGAGTGGAAGAAAAAATTAAAGAGAGGTATTTAGGAGAGAGAGAGAGAAAACATGAGAGAGAGAGATGAGAATCAGAGAAAGAAAGAATTTTAACAAAAAATATACTTTTTATAGAGACAGATATAATGAGCAAGAGATATTTGGGGAAGATCGAAAGCAGGGATGAGAGAGAGAGAGAGAGAGAGAGAGAGAGAGAGAGAGACTGTTACATGTCACGAGTTTCCATTAAACAGAACTAGCACTAGCGCAGCAGCTTTACACGAGCCGTATGCTATTTTTCACTTTCATTTTGAGGAACAGATGCTGAGCATCAGATATAAATTTCTAATCAGAATTCCGGTGTGATCACACAGAAGGTGTGTGTGTGTGTGTGTGTGTGTGTGTGTGTGTGTGTGTGTGTGTGTGTGCGCGAGAGAGAGAAAAGCCTACTCAGGGGAAGAAGAGAGATAAGAAACAGTAGAGAGATCAGCTCCTGAAACAGACGGGGAGAGATGAGCTGTGTGTCGAGTGGAACACGGAGATCGCTCGCTCCCCCCCTCACTCTCTCTCTGTAGCGCTTATCCTGTACAGGGTGGTGGAGGCGATGCCAGGGCGCGAGGCGGGTACACCCTGGACACTGTGCCAATTCAATCCAAAGGCACAGATACTCACACACGACACACAATTTGGGAACACCAATTAACCTAACCTGCATGTCTTTGGAGAACACCAGAGGAAACCCACATGCAAACTCCATGCACACAGACCCTGAGGCGGGACTTGAACCCTCCACACTGGAGGTAGGAGGCCACACTGCTGTCCCAGTAAGCCTACACACACCATGTTTAACACGACTCCGTATCGAAGCTGTTCCTTTTCAGATTTTAATCCTGAGCGTGAAAATAATCTCTCATGGGGAAAAAATATGTATATAATAAACACACATAATGCTGAATATTTCTCAGACCCGGCATCTGGATTAGCGTCTCGCCCCGGCACAGACCGCGTAATGGGATCCGAGCTTCAGAAGCAGCCAGCATTTACACTCCTATAATAACTTTCAATAAGTATTAGTGTGTGTGTGTGTGTGTGTGTCTGTGTGTCTGTGTGTCTGTGTGTGTGTGTGTGTGTGTGTGTGTGTGTGTGTGTGTGTCTGTGTGTGAGTGAGAGAGAGAGAGAGAGAGAGAGAGAAAGAGACAGAAAACACAGTGATGGCGCTTATAACACAAGAATGAGGCCAAATACTGATTCTGGCGCTTTTGTGTTTGTGTGTTGAGAGAATAACTGGCTCCACAGATCTCACACACACACACACACACACACACACACACACACACACACACACACACACACACACACACACACACACACACACACACACACCACTTGGTGTTTCATTATACAAACTGCACTGTGTAATACGATGCACATTACCATATTGCCCGGAGTGTGTCTTCGTTGGTATTGGTATGTGTGTGTGTGTGTGTGTGTGTGTGTGTGTGTGTGTGTGTGTGTGTGTGTGTGTGTGTGTGGGTAGGTGTATGAGAGACAGTCAGAGAAAGAGAGAGAGAGAGATGATTACCTGCTGGCGTACTGCTCTATCCTCGAGTGTGTGTCGTCATGGGGAAGCTGAGGTGACAGAGGCAGCCTACAAGAGAAAAAATATAATAAATAAATAAATAAATAATAATTGTAATAAAAAAGCACATAGCTAGTGTTAGTCGAGCTAATGAAACTGCCGAGCTACTGATCCGCTACTGTTAATGTCGAGGATGGACAGAGTACAGAAGGTTAAAATGGTGAGGGTGAGAAAGAGAGATGGAAAGATGACAGGAAGGGACGTGCAGGTGGACCGGTGAATCCATGCATCAGTGCAGGCAGCATGCTCTCTGTGGGTGAGGAAGAGGAGGCTGAGGACGAGGATGAGGGAGGGTGTGGTAAATCTGCTGTATATATATATAAATACTCACTCGTACTGTTCGGGACACATGCTGATCAGAGTGACTGGGCTGCAAGAGAAACACACAGGACGAGAGGGGGTGGGACGAGAGGAAGAGAGGACAGAATCTTCAGGGTCAAAGGTCATACAAGGCGAGGTCAGATCCGCGAGATACAAGGAGAGATCGGTGAGAGGTGCGAACCATTTCAGGAAAAGAATCGGTCGATCGATGTTTTTTTTAATTTTTATTTTTATTGAAAGCCGCAGTTCCTCTATGATCCTATAGGTGTCGCTAACTATTCACACATTGGAAGGCAGCACAGTGTCCCGTATGGTAATTATTATTTAATAATTATTTGCATTTTGTTAAATATTTTTTAAAAAAACTTCAATCGAATTTTGAAGCAGGATAATTATATAACCGTGATGCCGCCACCTAGGTATTGTGACAATACTGTATCGTGTGGTTGCTGTACACTGTAGAATAAAACACTTCTTATACGTTACAGCAGCTATAAACAGTCCATCCATCTCTCTTTTTCTTTTAATGAAATTTATATAGCATTATATGTAAATTACTCTGTGCAAAATATTCATTACTATGACAACAATACGCTGTGTTAGAACGAGTTTGTAAATATAAACCTGAGAGCTACTGTCGAAACTGTCGTTATAGAAACTCAATCAACGTATTTTAAAAACAAACTGATGAATATTAAGACTGGAGCTCTTACTCAAATGATGATCATCAAACTGTGTCTCTGCATTAATTGCTCTGTGGCTGGTGATAACTGCTAATGAAGATTAATTATTCATAAACTTATAATATAATAGTTATTAATAAACAAATTTCGTCTTTACGTAAATGTAACGATGCAAACAATCTTCATCCATTTATACTCATAGCGGTTATTCTGTACAGGTTCGCGAGAAGCCTGGAGCCTATCCCAGGGGACTTGGGGCATGAGGACACACACACTCAAGTGAATTTTAAAATACCATTTAGCCTAGTCCGCATGTCATTTGACTATGGGAGGAAATCAGAGTACCTGGTGGAAAGCATAGGGAGAACATGTGAACTCTACATGGACTCGAGGTGGGAATCGAACCTATGATCTTGGACGTACGAGGCCATAGTGCTAACCGCTACGTCACCACACTGCCACCAATCAAAGTTAATTGTCTTAAATATTTATTTATTTATTTATTTAAATTTCCCAATAAAACCAATCAGGCTAATATCGCTAACATGCAAGCTAGCCGTTTAGCTACCTTATCACACATTCAACTCAAATCAGTTCAAGTTGTTCAGGTCTCAAAAAGAATTTATCGCAAATTTTGTCCTTTATTTGAACGATACGGTTAATATGAAGAAATAACTTTCGTGGTATTCGTTTCTGTGTAAGCTCAGACTCGCACCTTAGTTGTGACACAGTGTTGACGTTTCTCAATGGTTTCCTCAGCGCTCAATGCTTAACGCTAAATGTAATTAAATTGTCATTTCTGTCACATGGAGGCATTTTTTTCGCAATCCATCAAAATATCTGAGAGAAATGTGGACGTTTCCTTTCAATCTGTCTCATTTCCATGGGCAACATGTCCTTACTTTTCATATAAACGACTTTCTGTGTTGTTATATCGACTATATGTGTGTGTGTTTCTGTTTCTCCTGGGAAAACCATTAGCTTTAATCATAAGGTAGTTTCTCTCCCTGATTCGAATGACTCATCAGACCAATCACAGTCAACGGAAGCCTCCGTGAATTAGCGTGTCAGAAGCGTAATAACCTCACGCCCCCTCTTCACACCCCGCTCATTCTCCAGGCACTGTTATCGTAATTATCTATAATCAGCTCCGAGCAGAAATGAAGCCGCTTTACACCTGAGTGATTAAAGTACCGCGGTTCCCACGTGGTGCCCTCGGAAGCACATGGACGCACGCGGTCCCGACATCGTCTGACCGAACTAGTTTCATCAAAATCCAACACACATCATCGGAGACAAAATACCAGACTCCATCTGGTGTGAAAAGCACCGCGGGTTTAATCGAGGAGAACCGCTCAAGACGAGAGACGTTTGATTTTGGGATTCAGGACGTGATTTCTATCCGAGAAAAAAAAAAAAAACTGGTGGATGAAGCCTCTGAGCTTAACAGGGAGCGCATTCGTTCATATAGTTTTGTGATTTTCATAAAATAAAATAAAATAATAATAATAAAATAACACATGGATAAGCATGCCATTAGTAAGGTGGGCGCATTCCTCAGCAAGCAGCCTGCGCTTATGTTTCTTGCTTCAAAGAACAAGAGAGAAAGTCAACGTGTTTTTAACACAGGTCCTCATTCTGACTGGTCATGAGGTCACCTCTATTTTTTTTTTGTTGTTTGTTTTCTGTAAAAAAAAAAAAAAAGTTAGTGTTTTGTGAGGCTGCAACTTGGGCGGGCTGTTTTCCGCCATAACAGGAACAATCTTGTTTCCTGAATGTTCCATGACATTAAAAGTAAAAATAACGGTGTCTCAAAGCCCCGCCCCTTGAATCTACACTAGAGTATAGTCTCAATAGAATGACTGCAAGGTTTCACACCTAAACACACACATTGGACCAGAAGTCAGCAATTTCCTAGCTAATACCCTTTTAGCTAACAGATTAAATTGGCTTAATGATTAGCAACTAGTATTAGATTTGTTGAGATTAGATTAAACTTTATGAATAAACTAAAAAAGACATTAAACACAACTACTGCACCTATAAATTAATTTTTTATGAATACATGCTTTTTTTAAATTATTTATATTTTTCATAAACCTAGCTAATACTGGGGCTGGAAATGCTCTCCAGAAATTCCATTATGTTCCTGAGAACACGAAGACTTTCTAAGCTGTCTGCAAGCTGTACGTTAATTAAGTAATTAAAAGAAAGTGTGAAATCAATTCTCTTATTTTATGTTAAACAAAACCAAAAAATGAAGGATATTTCACTTCTCACCAAACACATCACGTCTCACTTAATTTAGTTAGTGTTCCTCTCCTTCGTCTTCTTTTCCGGCACGAGAACTTCTTTAATACTCCACCACATTAAGCTGACTAAAAGCTTTTCTCTTTCCAGGACCAAATGGTGCAGAACAAGAACGTTTCATTGGTGCTAGGTTAATGAGGTCCCAATGAACATATGGCCGGATTAACCGCCGCTCCTCGAACGCCGGCAGGTGAACGTGTTTTCGTTCTCCCGGAGCTTGGAACATCCCCTGAGGACACAGAGGCGCCGGGAGACGTGCCGAGCATCCGTGAGCATCTTTTTAAATCCGAGACATCAAGCCAAATAGGCATTGACTTCCCCGTTTGAGGCTGCCCTGTCTCTGAAAACGGCTTTATTACACAGCTCGATGTGGCGCTGGCACGCTGTGAATGCGATCCGGCTAAATTTACCCGTCCTTCCTCCCGGCTCAGCGCCTGTCAGCCTGTCTGAGAGGATACTCCAGACCACTTAGACCTGTTAGAGAAGGTCAGGGTCGTTTCATATGATACTCTCCTGCGAATTGGGATTTTTATAGACCTGTATTTCTGCTCAGGAGCGGTGCTAGGAATATTTTATAGAGAGCAACACAGGGAATCAGACCAGTCGGAGTTTATCCATGGTACCTCATTTCCCTTATGTGCTAAATGCAATACAGGGGGAGCTTGTTATGGCGGAGGACTGCTGATCACGAAGATCGGTTAGTCACTCGGAACAAAGGCATCACCCAAATGCCATAAACATATCCACCAACCCATCCATCCATCTATCCATCCATCCATCCATCCATCCATCCATCCAGGGACCCCAGGAGTCCAACTAGGGACTGTGGAGGCCAATGGTGGTTCCCAGTGTATTCATTCCCATTTTACGACTGTGGTGGGACCACTGGTTAACATTCATACACGCATTCACAAACAATTTGGGAACACCAATTAGCCTAATCTGCATGTCTTTAGCCCAACTGGCTGTGGATGCCAATGATGATTGTTGTATTTATTCCCATTTTACGATCGTGGTAGAACCTCTGGTCAATATTCACACACTAGGGGCAATTTGGGAACGCAAGTTACCGTAATCAACATGTCTCCGGACTTGGGGAGGAAACCGGAGTACCTTGAGGAAACCCATCAAGCATGGGGAAAACATGCACACAGGCCCCGAGGTGGGAATCAAACCTGGTCCCTGGTGGTGCAAGGCGAAGTCAAAGTAGGCATGTACCAGGTCGCGCAGTGTCTTATTGGTTAGCACTGTTGCTTCATATCTTCAGGGTTCATGTCAGGGTTCGAATCACGTCTCTGGTCTGCGTGTGTGTGTCTGTGTGTGTGACGATTGCTTGTTCTCCCCCATGCTTCCTGATACTCCATTTTCCTTCACAGTTGCAGTGTAGTCTGTCTGGGTTTTCTAAATTGCAAGTGTGTGTGCGAGTGCATGTATTCCCTGCCTTGTGTCCTGAGTTGCACTATACACGATTAGCGGTGTTGAAAATGTCTGGCTGGCTGGACAGATATTCCGTAAGCGCAGAGCGGCTTGTGTCAGAGGTCAGGCTCCGTGATGCAGCGAACCTGAAATAAAAAGTGAATCAGCGCATCGCAGAAATGTCTGGAGCGCTGCAGGATACAGACAGATTTTATTGCCCAGCTCGCGCCTGTCGCTGCTGTCAGGACTTGTTCCTGCACGCCTCGTTAATGTTCCCTGAACATACACGCAGACAGGACGAGCAGACACACCGCACTGATCTGCTATTATACTGTAGCTTCTTTGGAGTTTCCTCTCTCACACACACGCACACACACACTTTATATCCACCCTGAAACTCGGTGATACTCGCGATCATATGGTGTGAAGTCATGTGATGCCTGATTGCTTCAGAATTTACCGCAAAATGTAGTCAATCAAGGGGAGACACTGGAGTGATGAGGCAAGCGCAGAGGAGTATTAAAAGTCTTTCATGCCTAAAATCTTCTCCGTAAACATTCCTTGGAGCTTGTGAAGCTTGATCGCAATAGTTTTAAATTTAAGTTGACAAGCATTATACCTTAAAAAAACTAGACTTTGTGCAATAGCTTTATTTTTATTTGCTTTCACACGTCCACACGGAATTAAGAGATAATCCACTCGATTTCTCATGTGTGGTTACAGAAAATGAATCGAAGCCACAAAGACGATTGTGAGACGAGTGTTTCCACACCGTACTGTGTTTCAGCAGTTTGTCAACAATTATACCCGTTTGTATTTTCTTGTTTTTCAATCAAATTTTAATTCGTTTTAAAAGTTTCAAAAAACTTTAAAAAAATTGCAGAGGATATTTGAGGTTTAACAATTATTAGACGGGTTCTAAGGAAAAATCCTCGAATGACTGAGACCGTTAACGCTGGACGCGGGGGTCGACTGTATTAGGTGTTTGTAAAACATCAGTAAAACAAGTCCATGTTCTCATTAAGATCATACACAGTCACTTCCTCATCAGCCTCTCTGCTTTCGTTCAGATGCAGTTGATAAGACAACAGAAAACGCAGTTTCTTCGACACTCTTCCATAAATGAAATAAATTTCTTCCATTAATTAAAAAAACGCGTCCCTACAGAAAATGTCACAGATAACAAATCAGAACGAGATGATTAGTCTGGACATCGGCATCTGTGGTTCGAGGAAATGCATCGGCCCTTTGGGACCAATCAGAATCGAGCATGCATGTTATATCAGGACGTGCACCAGTGTTTTTTTTTTTTTTTTTTTTTTACCCCGTGTTGTTTGTGAGTACACAGCGAGTGGAAGACGAAGCGAGAGAATAAAAATGAACAAGGTGACTCCCGTCTGCTGTGACTTGCTGAGCTGCGTAGTTATTTGTGATGCGCTGCGTCGGGGTTCGTAACTGCATTAATCCGTATCAGCAAGGTCACTTCCTGCTGGAGGTTTGACAGACAGGAAGAAAACTCTCTCTCTCACTTTCTCTCTGAGCGTTATCCTCTCATCTGTCTGTTATACGTCACTGTAAACCACACAGCGCTGGTGGGTCTGCAGCGGGGCGTCTGAGCGACACTGACATTTCTCTCTGCAGGAGGAACAGTGCTGTACATATTTTAAACTTTGCATTTCGTTCCAAAGATAGAAGAACAGGAGAGAGAGTTTTTTTTTTTTTTTTTTTTTACCTCTGTGTAGTGTACGGTGCTTTTCTGGGAACTGCTTAGGATGACGATGGCGCTCACGGGCGGGGCTAGAAGCACTCTTACTTCTGATTGAGTACTGCAGAGAGTCCAAACCTTACACTAGTGTGTTATTACTATTAGTTTTCGATTTCTATAGTTTCTATAGCAACAAGCTCATTCAATAAAACTTAGTTTTAGGACTTTGTTAGGACGTAGTTAACAAATGTATAGTAGTTAATACGAGAAATTAGAAGGTTTCATTTTAATTCATGGAAAATCGACGTAAAAACAAAAAGAGCAAACAAAATGATGGTGTTGTTATGCTACCACTATAATAATAAAAAATAGAATAATAACAAGAATAATAAATATTATCAATAATCATATTTTGTTGTTGATATTATTTTGTTGTTTTTAATAATAATAATAATAATAATAATAATAATAATAATAATAATAATAATAATAATATTGCTAATAATAATAAGATGTCTTGTTTAAAGAAGAAATATTGTGCCAGGTTGATCAAGCATCAAAGATCTAATGATTAATAAATATGAAATAAACAAACAGACAAAATAAATTAGAGATTTTGTGGAAACAAATACTAAATATAGTAATATATTTAGTAATATATATTAATATAATACTAAATATAATATTATTATTATATACAGAGTCAGACAAAAAATGTATACATGCTTCAGGAAAAGAAAAACATTATGATGTATAATATATTAATACAATATTAACAACATTATCATATTATTCTCATAATATTATCATGTATATAAATATATACAGTAACATATGGCAACAAATGTAGTATTAAAATAGTTATACCAGTTTTTCATTTTTCTTTAAAATATCTGTTTCAGTGGAACCTCGGATTGCGAGTAAAGATTTTTTTTAAAAAATTTTTTATCGGAAACCGAGCAAGTATTAGTTTACGAGTGCCGAGTATCATGTATCGCGCATGCGACTCTTATTTTGACACCGAGCAGCAAGTGATCACAACTGAGCCAATGATTTTTATCTCTCTCTTGCGCTGCGGAATTATGGGTAATCGTCTCTTACTGGTATAATCAACATCTCCCTCTCCCTTCTGTGTGTGCGCGTAATTTGACACTGTGCCCCACACACACCGAAACACACACACACTCTCTCTCTCCTCCTATGTGTGCGCGCGTAATTTGACACTGACACACGCTTTCTTTACACAGAAAACTCAATTCTGTCGCGATTGTTTTCAAAGGTAAGGTCCTGGTTCATTTGTTTGTTTGTTTGTTTTTTTTTACTTTACAGCAGTGATACCATTAGTATGCGCTCACGCGAGTGAGATTAGAGAGATTTCTTTTTTTCCGTTTAAGCAGTGTTTCCGTTGTTTGTTTTTGTTGTGAAACTTAAAAAGCGAGGTGGGAGGAGGGAGGACGAGTTTTACTGTGTAAGACAAGGCGAGGGAAGGGGCTAATTCCACACACACACACACACACACACACACACACACACACACACACACACACACACACACACAAATACACGGCGCCTGCGCGCACAAATGGAAACACTTATCTGTCAGAATTAATTTTTACTTTTTTAAATGTTAAGTGCAGGTTAATTTGTTTTATTTTAATCTTATATATTGTATTAATTATTTTTATGTGTTTATTGTTTTGGGCTGTAACAAATAATTTGAGTTTACATTATTTCTTATGGGAAAAGTCTATTTGGTTTACGAGGTGTTTTTGGAACACGAGCCCGCTTCTGGAACGAATTATGCTCATAATCCAAGGTTCCACTGTATTTATATTAGCATATCTGACTCTGTATTTTTGTTTATTTGATAATTTTCATCAATTTATTTCTATTTATTAGTTATTTTTTGTTACGTTTATTTATGCTGCATCTTTTTCATACCATATAAAGTTCTAGTCATACCAAGCTGGAAAAGAATATACTTTGAATTTTTGTTTTTTTCTTTTGTTATTTTCTTTTTAAAGAAAATGATCACGTTTTCCCCACTTACTGTATAAAGTCGGGTTAATCTACTTGACGTTGCATTTTAATTGCATGCCGATAATCAATAATCAATCCATCCGTCAAGAAACCTCTGTAGTCCAACTGGCGGTTGATGCCAATGGTGACTGATGTATTTATTCCCATTTCACGACCATTTCAATATTCACACACTACGGGCAATTTGGGAATGCAAGTTACCCAATTTACCCAAGTCTCTGGACTGCGGTTGGAAACTGTAGTACCCGAAGAACGAGGAGAACATGCAAACAGACCCCGAGGTGGGAATCGAACTTGTACCTTGGTGGTACAAGGTGACAGTTCTAACCACTAAACCACCGTGCCGCCGATAATCAATAATAGTCAATAGTAATCAATAAATGTAATAATTAACAACCGGAACCAAAATTAAAAACAGAACTGTTTTAGCTGGCGTCACTGTTATAGAGATGATAATTTAAATAAACATAAATAAACAAATAAATAAATAAATAAATAATCCTCAATTTCCCCAAAAACATGACAAAAGAATTTCAACCTGAAGCGTGACCTTTACACATCTGCTGTCTTTTAAAGACCTTTTCACCGTCCTGCTTTCCTGCTGATTATTTTTTGTTAGAGAACAAACAGAAGATAACTGAAAAGACTCGGAGTGAAAAATGAGTTGCGGGGGGAAAAAAAAAAAGAGCCGTCGCGTGTGTGACAGATAATAAACAGCGAGAACGCGACGGAAAGCCATAAATCATACGGCTCGGAGAGGCCACCTTACGGAAGTGCCTAATCAGGCACATCTTAAACACCATTACCGTGAGTTATACACTGTCCTGACAGCAGGTATAAATCCTACGCAAACACACACACAAACACATATTATCGCCAAGATGGACCGTCCATGCGTCTAGACACAGAAGAGGACGAAATGTAAAGACGGTTCGTCTTCAGCCAAAATGGAAAACCCGCTGCTCAGTTAAACCCCCGAAGGACCAGAGAAATGTTTCAGCAATTTCCATCTAAAAAAAATATACCTACATTTAAAAAGGTACCTACATTTCAGTTTCTCACCTGAAGTCGTCACTATCCAAGTACAGATAAAAGTAGCTCCTCAAAAATAGTTGAATACACTGTTTTAGGTTGTCATATCTCCTAGCGCTACACCCGGCCTACGAACTAGGCTTGTTCTTGCTGATAAACTACGGGTCTGCTGTGCTGGATAAACTGTGTGTTGTTAGGACAACGTGATGGTACGCTACAGCATCCGGCCCCTGATGTGAAACCTCTCCGAACAGGATGAAAAACAAAGAATGAAAAACCATCAACATATGAAAAAACACATTAAACTCCCTAATGTGAGTTCAAAACCCTGCCAGATCCAAATATTATAGTGAAAATATTAAAAAACTAATTGCAATAAGAGTAATAATAACAGTTCTATACACAATAATAACAATAAGAAGAAGAAGAGGAAGAAGAAAAAAAGCAAGAAGCACAAGAAACAGAACATTTAGGGTTTTTACAAAAGATAAACAATGATACAAAAAGCAGACTGAGCAGATTGCGTGGCGAGCGCCCGCTTTACAAAATGCACTGTAACGTGTTTACCCGCAGGTTATATCCATCCTATTTATTTATTCAAATTTAAGAGATAAATATATTTAGATAAAGAGGTTTAGAAACACAAGAAACTCAATCTTGGGCTCGTTTTACTCCAGACAATCTAAGCTTTCATTAATCAGTACATTAAACCACTTGTGTAAAGTGTAAACTCCTTATTTAATGTAGCTAAGTATATGTACGTTACAAATTTAGTGCGAGTTGAGAGAAACAAAACACTTCAAGACGTGAGTTTTAGGAAAAATGCAAATCAACATTTGGATGTTTAGGGTCGTTCCACTTCATTAGGCTGATTGTTCTCCTGTAACAGCAAACCTCCAAATGTTTTATTCTTCATGTAAAGTTTTACAAGAACCTTTATAGATCCCCCACAGACTCTCATCATCACCGAGACTGTAGTCTTTAACCTCGCTCTCCGTATACGGAATGTTCACACTGATTATGTTTTTAATATGTGCTGTGAGGTGTGTGGGGGTGTGAGATGAGGACTTACGTCTCCATGTTGTCCCCCTCCAGGACGGTCTGCACGGGTAGGTAGCCGAGGCGAGGATGCTTGGCAAAGTACTTCTTCGAGCGGAACTTGTTCTTCAGCACTTTGGTGAAGTCGCGCATGTCCTCACCTGAGGTGGTCTGAAAAATTGTGTATATAAGGATCGGTTAAATTACAAAAAAAAAAAGGAAATATAAAATTAGGCAATAATAAAAAAAAATATATATATATATATATATATATATATATATATATATATATATATATATACTCCTACTTAAAAAAAAATCAGTATTCAGTAAAAAAAAAAAAAAAAGTGAAATCAAACAAAAATCTAAAAATCAAGTGGAAAAAAAGAAGAACGGGTAAAAATTCAGGAAGAAACAAATAAAATGTAACTTAAAAATAAAATGTGATTAAAGGATAGAATTACATAAAACTAATCAAACGTAGATGAATACTAGTCAAAAACAACAAAAAAACAAATAATAAATGAAAACAAAAACAAAGCAAAAAAGAAAAACATAAATGAAAAAAAAACAAAAACAACAAAACAACATCCTACGAAATATCATATGAAGACTAAATAAAAACAAAATCAATAAAAAGACAAATAAACAAACTGAAAAAAAAATCAAACAACATAAAATAACAGAAAAAACAAATAAATACTGAAACAACAAAAAAATGAAAAATAAAGTAAAAAAAAAAGACGAAACTAAATAATGACAATCAAACAAACAAAAATGGGTAAAATACAGAATCAAACAAAAACGGGATAAAGAAAGAAAATAATGAAAAACAAACATCAAACTGAATACAGGATTTATTCAGCGACGGCCTCGAGACCCACCGTGTAAAAAAACATCCCTGTTAATACGGATTATAAACTAGTGAGTTATCGGATTCCTGTCCATCCCTCCACCCGACACTCCGAGAGTGTCACACCGACACTCAGTCCTCGCACCCGAACCCCGACGCCTCCAATCAAACCCACACCAGTTACACACTGGGAAAACTGCTTCTAATAAAAATCTTTCTCAAATGAAGCAGCAATATTGGCGAAATAAAAAAGCAGTAAAAAAAAACTAAAAACATAATAAAGCGGTAATATGGCTGTAGCAGGAACTGTTGAACTGTTGATCATACTGTAGATCTGTGCTGTATGTCTGAGTGTCATAATAAAAGTGTTGATAGAGCTGAAATAAAAACACCATGAAGCTCCTGCAGGTGAGAAGCTGAGTTACGGGTATTTATTCCGAAGTGCTGTAGAGCTCATTTCCCTGAATATCAACGAAATCACCAACTCCTGCATCCTTCCACTCAATATAGTGTTGGTCCTGCTGTTACTGTCTCCTTGTGCTGTGATGAGAGATGAGTGCAGTGGTACTGTATGTGCAAGCTTTTTGGGTAAAAAAAAAAGTCACATAAGGTGCATTTACATGAAACCTAGTAATCATAATTAAAACATGTCGCGTAAACACGTCAGTCTGAACAGTCTGACACGATCAGTGGGAATGAGGAGAGGGTGTAAACAATCTGAATATCTTTCCTGATATTTATTTCTCTCTACACTGTAAAACAATAATGAAGGATATACATAAAGAATATATATATATATATATTCTTTCTGCTTGTTTGCATTAGGTGACGTAAACACGTTTCCTTGAGGAATATTTTTGCTTCCGTTCCTGATTGGTGACTGTAAGGAGAGGAACTCTGTCCTACCAGTCATCCACTGCGAACGTTTTTAAGCTTTGTGAAGCTTCTAACCAATCACAGATGAGACTGAATTCTTGTAACCAATCATAGCGCAGAAGGTGGAATTTTTCAGAAAAGACCGGAAGCCTAACCTTTCTTCTTCTTCTGTTGTACTGCAGGCAGATTAAATGCTTCACAGCGAGCAGAAAAGTCATATTCTGATTAAATGCTTTGCACATGTGAACACACATCAACAGTTATGTTGGAATCTATAATCGGAATGATCGAAGAAACGAAGTCCGTGTACACGTAGCTATATTGGGTTTGGTTAGTCAAGACCGCTCATGTCTCAGAGTCAGGATCCAGACTTTATTTCTCATTGTAGTTAACGAGATCAATTCCCAAAACTGACAAATGTGCAAGAGGAAATCCAAATCATTTCAAAACAGTCTATACAGAAGGAAAAAGAATATCTTCAGACTGGAGACGAATGCTGTCTGATTTGATCTGATTTGAAAAGATTGTGTTTTTTTGTGTTGACAAAAAAAAAAAAAAAAAAAAACTCATCCTAAGACAGAAAATCGGATTTCCCGCTCCGATCGGCTACAAACCTCACAGACCCAACATAACTCACACAGGCACGTCTAGACGTCTAGTCAAGCAAGGAATAAAAACATATCTTCATTTCCAACATCCGAGCGCCAGGCAGGAATTCAAAACGCAACAATTACCGTTGCGCGGAGTCGATATCCATCTCGCTCACGGCTGCGGGAAATCGACGTTACATCGCATTACATTACAGCACGTCTCTAACGGCGCGAGCGAGGCTATGCAATTTCCACATCCTTCCCACTGAAGCCGCTCGCTCATTTGTTTATGGTACAAAAAAAAAAAAAAGGATGCCGATAGGACCCCAGGGAGCCACTGGAGGACGGGTACGAGCTGCTGAGCTTTACTTTAAAGGGTTCTTCTTTTAAATTTTGACTTGGTGATAAAGTGTGAGCCTCACCGGTGTGCAGTACTCCACCATGGGGTAGTTCAGCTTGTGTCCCTTCGCTGTGCGTCCCGAGAAAAAGCAACTCTGACACACGTCGTAGTTGAAGTGTTTCAAACTGCGATACCTGTATGAGAGAGAGAGAGAGAGAGAGAGAGAGAGAGAGAGAAGGCAAGAAATATTCTTTGGTATTGTTACACTCTTGAATTCAAAACTTGCCTCTGGTCAGAAAGCATTGATTCGTTTTCTCTGACAGCTGTAAGTTTTCCGATATCCTCAGGACAAAAAGAGTTTGCGGATGTTTGGTAATGTAAATAGAAAACCTGGTTGAATAACAGGAACGGGAGAGGGTGATGGTTGTTAAATCAAAGTGGGCGGGACCAGGTCACACAACAAGTCGAACCAAGTCTAGTTCACCTAAACAAATTGCGCGAAAAGGATTGTTAGACCTTAAAGTCTGGTCTGTTGGCGTAATGGAAACGTAAAGTAGAAATGTTTTTCTTGACAGTTTTGCCAAAATATCAGGTTAACATCCTTGGACTCTTCTTCTTCTTCGTGTTTGCAGCTCGCGACCCAAGCGAGAGTGCCACCTGAGCAGAGTGTAGATGCACGAGGGTACTCGAGTACAAAACAACGTTACTAATGTGAAGGCTGGTCAGCAACGGAGCAGAAAAGGCGGGGCAGATGTCCCAGGTTTTTTTTTTTTCCTTGCTTTATTCCTTCTATCCTCGCCACATGAGATCAATTGACCCACAAGATCAAAACTGGCACACGTCTTGGTTGGGTTGTATGGAGCGTAGGGTTGGGTGTCTTGCCCAAGGACCCAACAGTGGCGACTCAGCGGTGGCGACCCAACAGTGGCGACCCAACAGTGGCCGCCCAACAGTGGCCGCCCAACAGTGGCCGCCCAACAGTGGCCGCCCAACAGTGGCGACCCAACAGTGGCGACCCAACAGTGGCGACCCAACGGTGGCAGCAGGGCTCCAACCCCCAATCCCCCAACGAAGACCTGAAGAGCTACAGTACCACTGCCTCCTCAATTGTCCCCGGGTACAGTACAGTACAGTACAAAGTAATCGTGTCTAGTGTAAAAAGCCCCACAAACGTCTGGAATGGAAATAATTCTGGATCAGCCACGCCCCTAGCGCTTTGTGTCTTCTCTCTTCTACTAATTCTCTCGCTTTAGCTTCATTTTCTTGCTTAGCTTCTCTGCTCGCCTACGCACGTCCAACGTCACAACGGATGGACAGAAAACAGGCCTGGAAGTATTACTGTAGACGTCACACTACACAGCAGAACCCTAATAAAACCCACATGACCCGGGGAAGACACTAACAAAACCATGTCCCAAACATGTTCCATTACGCTGTAATAAGACACTACAGTCTGCCCGAGGTTAAAGTCCCCAGACTCTCAGCTGAATGAGCTTTTTTATTTCCCCGGTTCAATCTCAAACCTGGTTGCCTTCGTCTCTCACACACACTCGTCTCCCGGCTCGTTCCCTGTAATCCATCAGTGCCAGCTCGGAGAGGACATCTGCTTCGTCATGTGTCTGCTGGAAACTTCTTCCCAGAGCCCTACACCTCTTGAACGCATGCGAAAACGCTCAGATTCGGCGGTTTCATTTCCAAATGGTCAAGTAGGAGGTGTATACAAATATATGGAGAAGAGAACACAAGGTATTTCTTTTTTTCTTGCAACAGAACATAAAATGTTAAAGTTTTAGAAAAGTTCTCGCTAAATCTTTGCACTGTTTTGATAATGGTTGGTGTTATTTCTTGTGAAAAAGAAGAGTGAAAAAGAAGACTCCTCTGATGTTCCTTTGATGACTCTGTATACGGTTAGGAAAATCTTTTCACATACGTTTTAATGATTATTTTATTGTTTACATCGTTATCCCACCTACGTGGAGTCAGCATGGTTTTGCGCGGCAGGCATAAGTTTGGTTCATCGCAAGAAAGGGGGTTTATGTAGCTAAAATAATCTTAGCTCAAAAAAAAAAATGTCCAAACATCATGCCAAGCAACTGCAAACCATGCCAAGTATCCATGGCAATCGTGTGAAAACAAATGCATGTGGAATCATTACTATTATTACAAACCCGATGACGAAATGAAAGACATTTCCGCATGTTTGGGGCATTAAAGGAGTTCCTGGGAGGCCGGTGTTTCAGACGTGAAGCAGGCGGTCTGGTCATGAGAGAACTTTCAACCTTGATGGTGTCCAGGCACTAGTGAAACACTGACATGAGTGTGTTATATAGAGAGATGAGGGAGTTTTACTCTCTTAACTGTGTCCTGTTCTTCTGCACAATCAAAAGGTTTAACTTGAACAGCCCTCTCGAAGTTTTACTTGATAGGCGCGAGTCTGATATCTTTTAGAGAGTTTGCCAATAAATGCTGAAAAATGAACATGCAAAAGGAATGCAAACAACATCATTCATCAAAAAAAAACCTTTCATACCCAACCTGCCGCAAACTTCATAACCAATGTTCAAAAATATTGTTACATGTTTAACTTGTGACCCTGCGTAACCCCCTTGGTGCATCCAGCCACTGATTCATAAACAACTGATTCTCTAAACGTCTCAGACTCGTCTCTCTCAGACTCTGACATTTATGTGAGCGCGAGAGCCTGCGGTGAGATTCAGCTCTCAGTCAGACGGACAGAAAGCCGCGTCTCACTCCGCCTTTTGCAGTTGCCCCAGGAAACGCGGGGCTAAGCTGGGTGTGGGTGTGAGACAGACATTACCAGCATCTGTCTGGACAACACTGAGCACCGAAAGCGATACACAGTTTAAAATATTACAACATGTTTTATGATCTACAACCTCACTGTTATACTCAACACCAAGTAAAGTTCGAAATATGGCGAAGCTATACGATGGAAAAATACATCAAATTCCTTTTAAAAACAGACCTAAAAAAAAAAAAAAAAAAAAGTTTGATTGTGCTTTGATTTAATGCTTAGAACAATAAATGAATGCGGAAGAGCAGGATTGAAAAAATATATATATTTTTAATTTTGTTAAAATTTAACGTTTGCTTTCATTTTTTTTTTTAAAGAAATTGTATGAAAATGGAAACTGTGTGGAAACTTTTTTTTATAAAAGTAAAAGAAATGTATACACATAATATATACACATATATAATATATATATATATATATTTTTTTTTTTTACAAACAAATTACAAACATGAAAAAAGATATTTATATATATATAAAACTTCTTTGTGTTTGTAAAATATATACATTATTATTTATTTACTTTTATAAAAAAGTGTTGGTATTTGATACTGTAATTTTAGGTAATTTCTATCATTTAAAAAAAATAAAATTCAATATATACAGTATAAAACTACATTTTAAATGTACTGTATTAAATAAATTAAAAACTAAAAAGATTATTTCATCATGATCTGACTATAAATCTGACTATAAAATATCAGACCAACTAGTTCTAGTCTCTTGTTTCTTTTTTTCTTTTTTTTAAGTTTAGAAAATGTTATCCCCTGATGTCTCAAAACTAAATATTTTAACTGAACCCACTCATACAGCCCTAGTTTGAATAAATAAATAAATAAATAAATAAATAAATATTACAGAAGAAAAGAAATTTGCTACAACATGGTTTGATCCCTGGTAATTTATGGGCGTGGCCTAATATTCTAATCATGGTCCTTGATTGACAGCTCTCTGACAGGAACTAGTTTCATAACAGTTAGGTCACGTTCCCACTTTCTGTGCTCTGGAAGCCTTGAACATGTTGTTGTTCATTCTGAGACACGATGTGTGTAAATTCTCACGTACCTGAAGCCCACAATCGGACACTCTTTACAGATGTTGCACTTGGCCTGGTGTTTCGCCGTCTCGGCGGCCGCTACTCTGTGGAGCACGGGAAGCCAGACCATGGACTGCGGCTCCAGCCTCATCCAGTCGATGAACTGCCTCGGCTCCAGCTCCACCTTATTGTTCACCTGAGGAGGAAGAGGAGGAACGTGGTGAGCTCAGGCCCGGCGCTGAGAAATCGGCTCCACGGCCTTCCGGTCTGTCTAATTTTATTCCTTTACACAGCGCTCTAAGCGGACTTGTCTGATGTTCTAAAACATGATGTACCCAGAGTTGTTTTCACGGCAATTAACATAAATGTTCTTCCGGAGAACAGGACGTGAAGAACGATGGATTTAATATCGCAAGCTGAGCTCATGAGCGTCCACATAAACACGCTTGTTAATAAATGAGCATGAACATCTGACAAAACACCAGCGGCGAAGTCATCACAGAAATCTGAAGTGTTGCCATGGAGATGCCCAACAGCGACGATCAGGAAGCAACCAGGCCAGAACGACATCCACAACCGCAGGAAGTAAATAAAAGGCCGTGTGTTGGGTCTTGGCTACGGCTATGTGACCTGCACGAGAGAAATAATTATGGATGTGCATCCTGGATATTCCAACTGCTGGAGCTCTGGAAAAATGGGCGGGGTTTGAGCTGTTGAGCACATCACGGATGAGCCCTGTTCAGAAACACTGCAAGCCATTGCACAAACGGAAGTCTGCACAACGCAAACTGTCTTTAAAGCTACAATGATCACAGGTCCCACCCATAATGCCATGGTGCCACCAGTAGTAATACAGTTCCCATCAAACTGCCACTCTGATCTATTAAACCATGCTTCTGATTTGAAACAGGACCGATTTCCTGGCCAGATGTGCGACCATGACAAATCACGCTACAGTTTCCACCACCAAACTATCAATGGAACCAATCGAAAAAGCAGTTCCCATCAGTTCCTTTTTCGACCTGAACATTCCTTTAGGTAACATTTCTCGACCCACTGGTTTACTGTACCCACCCTCTGATCTGAAATGCTGCTACAACAAGTCAGCCTGCAGTTTACATCAAAAGTTCCACCCAGTCCAATCTGACTGTAGTTCAATGTCAAGTACGAAAAGACGTTCTGATCACCAAGACCGCAGTTCCAGTACATTATACAATCTGCTTGGTGGCATTTTGGATTAGAATTGTAGTCCGAATGGTCAGAGTGTTAATGTTGCCCAAAATACCACTGTGACCAACTGGACCTGTTTGTATTCAAACGGTCTCTCTGACCAATCGGACTACAGTCCCAGTACAAAAAAGTCACCAATCAGATTAGAATCCCAGTATGAGACGCTTCGCTGACCAATGGGATTGGAGTTCCAGTACAAAATATCACTCTGACCAATGGGATTGGAGTTCCAGTATGAAACGCGTCTCTGACCAATTGTATTGGTGTTCCAGTACAAAATAGCAGTTGTGACCAATTAGGTTGGAGTTCAGTACAAAAAAAAAAGTCACTCTGTTCCAATCAGACTGTGGTTCCCAACCAAAATCCCACTCTAAAAGAATCAGCGGACTGAACGGAGATATAATTGTAGTGTAACCCATGTCATAGCTTTGAGAGTCCCTCAGCACTCTGCTTAATGCCTCCTTCCAACGTCCTTCAGCCTGCGAATCGATCGACCTCCATCATTGTGAAGCACATATAAATTGTTAAAAGCGCTCAGAGGAAGTAAGAGATGGGAGGCTTTCAGAGACGAGGACAGACAGAAACATGTTTACTGAAGACGTGAAGAGAAGCAAAATCTCCCAATTTCATTTCATTTATTTATTTATTTATTTATTTATTTATTTATTTATTAAATTCAGTGGAATCTCATCGCATGGACCGAAAGGCGCTGGGTCGGTGACTGCATGTGTGGCTTTGAAGAACATTTACTTTGAAAAATGACAATTTTTGTGATAAATTGTTCATTTTCCACATTCTCGTTTGAGGATTCTTTTCCTCGGCGCTCACGTCTCAAACACGTATTGGTAGTTTTATTTCAGAGACACAAATCTTGCTGTGCGAATTGCTGACTTGAGTTCTAAGCACTTGGCCCCTTGCGTCTCCCTCTTTCTGTGTGTGAGTGTGTGCGAGTGTGTGTGTGTGTGTGTGTGTGTTTGTGCCCTGAACTAATCTGTCTCCTGGCCTGCCGTCGTTTTGTTGATCAGTTTCTCCTCTCCCAGCCTCCCGTCCAATCACTCCATCATTCCGCACCTCAACCTCATCGATCTGTCTCTTTTTTCACTCTCTGCTCGCCTGAACTTCACCCTGGTCGGAGACACTCGATCTCCCACAGCATGGCTCAAATCCCACATTTAATCTCCTCTCACACTTCTCTTCCTGTCTGTCTCTTTTTCATTTCACTCTCCTTGGTTAAGTGACACTGAATCCTAACGGACGGACAGAGAGAGAGAGAGAGAGAGAGAGAGAGAGAGAGAGAGAGACTTGATGTCACAGAGACCTGATGTCACGAAGTGAGACAGAGCACCTGAGATAAATGGACATAGAAAGAGAAACAACAGAGAGATACCAAGATGGAAAGAGACAGACAATGAGACGTACAGAGATGAAAAGATACAGACAGATAGAGAGAGGGGGAGGGGGGGGGGATATAGTTACCCAGACAGAGACGTAAGCAGAAAGAAAGACTCCTCTGATACAGAGGAGAGAGAGAGAGAGAGACTGATGTAATCCACAAAGTACAAGAGTATAATTAGGGTATTATTATGGATGTCCAAGGTGGTAGGACATGGGTGATCCATCACACAATATTCTGGGATGTCTCTCTCTCTCTCTCTCTCTCTCTCTCCCAGGACAAGAATCTTGCAACAAAAATGAGCTTAAACAGGAAGTTGGCTTCTGTGTGTTTTCTTTATTTCATTGCTAAACGTACTTTTTGTACTTTCATGCAAATTTTTGGTGTTTGTGGCGGCACGGCACGCTGGCATAGTCGAGGGTTCGATTCCCGCCTGGGGTCTGTATGTTTGAGTTTGCATGTTCTCCCCCATTCTTGGTGGGTTTCCTCCGGGTCCTCCGGTTTCCTCCCACCCTCCAAAGACATGCAGAGCAGGCAAATTCGAGTTTCCAAAAAGTATCTGTATATCCGATTTCACGAATCACATGCTGACGTGTACACACACACACACACACACTTCATCTGACTAACCAGTGGCACCCGGTGCTTCTAGCTCTGCCCCTCTAGTACGAGCCAAACACCTCGCCAGGCATAATCTCTGCTGTGGTGGACGAGCTGTTAACAGATTATGGTGCCAAAACTTTTGGTATGCGAAGTAGTGAGGAAGAGAATTCAAACACTGCAAATAATGAATAAAGTGAGACAGGGTGGTACTGTGGCTGAGCGGTTAAGTGTGTGTGTGTGTGTGTGTGTCACATACATGTTGGAAGCAGCTCCTGACGCTCGGCTCGATGTTGCTGCCGCCGAACGCTGCCACTTCCCCGAGCTGCCGTGGGATCTGGATGGCATCGTGCAGCAGGAGCCCCAACTGCCTCTGATCGCACGTATCCCCCGGCGACGACACCTGGTTAAACAGACCTGCACACGGAAACACAAACAGTCACATACAAACACACGCATTAGGACCGATTCCTAATAATCAATAAAATGTACCGACAACTATATGAAAACGGTGATCATTTTCTAATAACAACACCCCATGAAGTTTCATTCCTCTTACATCACAGTTTTCATCAACCGACACCCTGTTTATGAATGTCAGATAAACGTCTCCTCACTGAACTTCACAATCAGGGAATTTTATACCGGCTGCGGCGACTGTCAGTCTGTCACTGTCGGTTACCGAAACAGACACATCAGGACCTGAAATCTCATCTCGCCGCCGAGCGAAACCTACTGAGTGCATAAAGGGATACGGGTAGAAAAAAATTAATGATGGAGGGGGAAAATATATATATATAGACATTTTTTTCAGGATATGGGTGGGAAAAAAATGTAAGCTAGGAAAAATTTTTTCCGCGAGATCTCGCAAAACTTGACTCTTCAGCGTTGCCGATTTAGTCCAGCAGGTGGCAGCAATGCTCTTAAAAACTTGATCCTTGTCCGCGCAATACCGATCCAGTCCAGTGAGTGTCAGTAATGCGCCTAAAAGCTGGCTGCCAACAGCTACAAAATAAAAGAAGAAGAAGCAGCAGCATTGGGGGTGGGGCTAATACTGGGAGTAGAGAATTACTGAGCAGAATTCTGAGTAGCTGAGTTTTACTTTCAGCTCGGCCTAAAATATAAAGTCATTCAGTTTGTCCGTATTTTGCCGCCGAAGGTATGAGTCACGTGGTCTCGATTTTTTCCTCTATCTCCCGTTTTATTTTTTTTTCGTTCCTTCCCCAGTGTGTGTGTGTGTGTGTGTGTGTGTGTGTGTGTGTGTGTGTGTGTGTGTAATAAAACAGTGTGTTAGGATTTCTGTGACTGAACGGACCACAATGACGAACAGTCTGTAACTGCTAAGATTTGAAGAAAAAAAGTTAACAATTTTCCCGGAATTATTACGTTATTTCTACATTAACAACAATACAGAGAGTCCTGCAGGTTCCCTTCATCTTTTCCTTTCCTTTAGCTTTGCTTTCTTCACCTCCTTAAAACATGACGTGGATCACGCGAGCGGCTCTAATGCGCCCCCTAGATGTGAAGGGATCAAGTGGCTCCAAAATTATGAACAAACTAATAAAACTGTCAAACTAATTTAAAAATAAATAAATAAATAAATAAATCATTAAGCCGATTACTTTTCAATAACCTGAGATTGTTTGTTTTCCTCCCTCTTACACCTCAGCAGGTCAACAACAAAATGGAAGGATTTATTTATTAAACGATCACATGCCATATTTACTTTTATTTTTTTCACTTTACTAAACACTCGTTCCTTCACTAGCTCTTCAGCAGAAGATGGTAAGAAAAAGAAAAACAGCTTGTCTTTTTACAACGAAGGCTGGAAAACCTTCTGGTGTCATGCTGGGACTGGAGACTCCTTCCATAAACGTAAAACGTCTCCTCAAGCAAAACATTATTCCTTATTAAAAAGCATTTAAAATATATATATGTTTATGGTGACCAAGCCTAACCTCTATTGTATATTGGTAAAAAAAAAACAAAAAAAAAACACTATAACAAGACAGAGAAAAACATACATTAGTGTGTCTCTCT
Source organism: Clarias macrocephalus (assembly GCA_011419295.1). Lineage (NCBI taxonomy): Eukaryota > Metazoa > Chordata > Actinopteri > Siluriformes > Clariidae > Clarias > Clarias macrocephalus. The sequence goes on along the minus strand of JAAGKR010004345.1, from coordinate 20,025 downwards.
CGTCCTCACAAGCCCCTGGAGGCTGATTTGTAAAGGAAAACAAAATCAATCCGCACCCTGGCGGGTTTAAAACCCTAATCTGAAGTGAATAAATAAACAGACCTCGTGCTGGTGGCTTTTCTTTCTCTCCTTTGTTTTTTTTTTTTTGTTTTTGTTTTTTGTTTGTAGACGACCAGCTCGCATACACTCGCTCACATTCAGCGCTCGCGCGTGCGCGCCGTCATGACATTTTAATTAGCGCCATGCAGAGCTCAGGGATTTAGCGTTTTTAACGTATAAGAGGGTTGTTTGCATGCTGAAAAAACTCGGAGACAGACGGACGTTTGGGGATTTTTTCCGAGTGAGAAGCCAAAGATTGGAAGTTTAGGGGACTTTTCGTCGCTACAGCTGCTTAAGCTGGATGATAAGAAGACATTAGATCACAGAGATTTGTGGTCTTTTTTTAGGTGCTGAGAAGTGTGAAATCATAAACTAGAAAAAAATCTAAATGATTAAAAAAAAATTGCATTAAATCAGTTTCAGATCACTAGTCACCAGTGTTGGGTGTAACACGCTACAAAGTAACTTACAAAGTTATAAAGTAACATGTTAGAGAACTCGGATTACATTTTTGATGTAACGATTAATCTAACGCGTGTCGCTCCACCATTCAAGTACTCAGTTACTTAGTTACTTTTTCAAAAATGTCATCCGTTATTCAGACAATTTGTGTAATCCGTGAGCCAGACAGCAGCCATTCCCAATCCATTAGTGTGTGTGTGTGTGTGTGTGTGTGTGTGTGTGTGTGTGTGTGTGTGTGTGAGAGAGAGGAAGTCGTCCTACAAGCCCCGCCCCCGATAACCCACCCTTTCTGTTATTCTGTTTGACTATGCGGTTTGACTATGTGAGGACCGACGCAAAACCTAATCACAGCGCCGAAACTCGCGGTGAATCTTGATGAACCGTACTTACGGCCACCGCGTCATTTTCTGCAATGGAAAAGTACTCGAACTAGTTACTTCTATCAGAAAGTAACCCTGTAATGTAACTGATTACTTTTTAATGACAGTAATTTTGTAATGTAATTAGTTACTTTAAAAAGTAACGACTCCCAACACTGGTAGTCACAATGTTTTTTTCTGTCACGAGTCCGAGTGCAACTGCTTACATCTGTACTTCTCCTCCAGGTGTCCTTTACACAGCAAGAGTAGGCCGATCTTCATGGACAGGACCCGGATCTTCCCACTGCGACCCCTATACACACACACACACACACACACACACACACACACACACACACACACACACAAACACACACAGACACACACAGACACACAAACACACACAGACACACAAACACACAAACACACACAAAAAAAAAAGTGCATATAGTATGTGAGAAGCAAAAAAAAAAAAATAATAATCCGAGAAGGTGCTATTACTTATGAGTAGGACATTAGCTCAACTGACACATAATGTGGAATGAAGCTGGACAACCAGTAACCTGCTCCTATATTTGTGAAGAATTCTCAGTTCTGATTGGTTAGACGGTGGGTGGTGGGTGTGGTTGTCGGGGGTGAGAGTGCTATCCACCCTCTTCCACATACAGATGTTCGTTATTGGCTAGTGTTTGTCGACCGGTGACTGACAGGTGGCAAATCGGACGCCATCGCTCCCGCCTAGTTTTGCTCTCCAGACTCCTGGCTTTGAAATTCAGACGCCTCATCAAAACCCGAACTCTGCAACGCTTTTCTCTATATATCTCGAAAATCAAAGGCTACTGATAGCTGATTAATTTTCGCCCCCATTTAAGAGTGAAATATTCATCTCGGGGAGCAGTGTCAGCTCCGGTTCGTCCAGCTGCTGTCTCAGGAACCAGGAACCGCATTATTCACGCTACGCTTCCTGCCAATCGAAAATATCAGACTAAACTCGCTGATTACCGGCGTTCAATCTGCTTCCGTCCTCGAGCCTCGTCTCTAATCTTAACCGCTATCAGGGTCGATTCAGCTGGACGCTTTTATCCACTTATAAGCGAGGCGGTGCATAATCTGCGAGCGATACGGAGCGGAGCTCTCTTTTATAGACTGAATATGTGACTCCTACATGGGATATATGATGGAAATAAAAGTTTGTGAACATTTTTTAACGGCAAAGTTTAGCGCAGCCCACGGATTCAACAATGAGGAAAAAGGAAAGCATGACAACGGCAAGAAATCAAACAAACATAATGAAATTGACAGGACGGAACGGTCACATTGGAGGGGAAGGAAATAAACACTGAATGTGTCACATAAAAAATCTCTATATATACTGTATATATAAAAGGAGATGCTGAGAGTGGATGAAGGGTGGAGATGGAGGAACGGTCTGATTGAATTTAAGGTGACCGAAGGGCTCTGAAAAGCTGAAGTGGAACCGGACTGAAGTGTTTCTAAGGAATAAAACACTTGAAGGATGAGGGGGTGGTGTTAGAGGAAAAATGTATTTAGAGTCAAGACTGCAATGTAAAGATGCAAGGATGGGACAGCGGGTGACTGGAATCGACCGGTTTTCCCGGACTGATCGGCAATGACTGGTGTCAGATTCGATGGCACAACAAAACCGTTTGCTGTATTATCTGGAAACTGCGAGTTCAAATCCCTACATCCATTTATAGCCAGGAGTCGAGGGAGCGGATCGGCTGGCCTCTCAGGTGGGAGGTCTTATTACAGCTGCCTGCCAAAACCCACATTTAAAACACGAAAGCACTTTCATCAAGCTTTATGCCATCTTTTTTTTTTTTTTTTTTCCAGATTTTCTCCCTAATTTAGTCGCGTTTAAATCCTCACCGTCACTAGGGGGCGCTCCCACATTAAGGCTACTACTGAGAATCAACTGGGAAGGCCGAAGACCATCACGTGTTTCCTCCGAACCATGTGACACCAGCCGACTGTCTTGGGAGTGGCGTAACACACTCGGAGGACGGCGCTATCCGCTCCTTCCGCTCGCGTGAGCTCACAGTCGCCCCAGATTGGCTGTAGAGCCGCGATCAATGTGGGAGCCCTAAGCACCTCTCATCCCTCCCCTCTGAGAGAGCTCGGCCAATCAGCTCTCTCTAGGCCTCCGGCTGCGAGAGGTTACAGCATCACCCGGGAATCGTACTCGCGATCTCCGGATAATAAGGCGAGCGCTTTACCACTGCGCCACCCGGAGGCCACGTTATGCCATGTTAAAAAAAAAACTACAACAAAGAAGCTTTCTGAAATGCCTCCGAACCGTCCGTGTTGGGTTCCATACTGCTACAAAGCTGACGACCTTCTAACACCAGGCTGAATTCCGAATCCCTCTCTAACTCCTAAACGTCTTGGTGTGTGGAACAATTGATTGATTGATTATTTGTACTCCTACATATCAGGCGTTTCGTTTCAACCCTGGAACAGTTAGTTAGGTAGTTAGTTAGCCGAGCCTGTTATAAAGCAGAGACAAAAAGAAACTTATGAGATTTACAGGACTGTCCACCACCTACATGGTTTATTCTTCCCTTGCCGTTTGGCTCTGTACAGTAATACCAGTAAGAATTTAGAGCTACTTTAACCCCTGGTGTCACATACAGTATCGATTACAATCAGTACAATAGATGATCACTGACAACTGAGGGGAGGGAAGACCAGGCCTCGAGCAGCCGTTAGGAGGGTTAGCTAGTTAGTTATTTATTTATTTATTTATTTATTTCAATTTTGAGATTTGAGAGAAATTCCTGCAATCGTGCGCCGTTTTGGAGAAAAAGTAGAAAAATATTGAATCAAGGTTTTATAAAGAAGAAAATATGAAGTTTTCCATTAAAGCAAACTTGAAGCAAAAAATGTTAGTGCATGCTGTCATAGTTCTGCAGAAGGAAAGTAAGAAAGAAAGAACAGAAGAAAATCGGCCGAGAAAACTGCAATCAGTCTGCGTCTACTGGAAAGCGATTAGTTTTTTTTTTTTTTACCCCATTACATTATGCCCTGAAGAGTCTTCTTCCTTTTATACCTCAGTGATTTACCACCAAAAAATGACTGTGAAGGTTTTAGTTGAACTTTATAGCTATCTGTAAAAATCTGGAGCGCGTCCACAGAACGTATGTTCCTCTTATCACTTGCATTACAGCAGCTATAAACATCTCACATTAATATTAATAATAATACAAAAATATATATATAGAGTAATATATAGAGAGTATATGCTGGTTATCTTGCTATAGAGAAAGTGCAAAAAGGTTGTAAGCCTTGTTACTGTCGGTCCTGAATACTTGTTCTGATTGGTCAGGAAATAATAATAATAATAATAATAATAATAATAAAATTTTCTAATGTCACTTTATTTGACAAAAAGAAACAAAAACACTGACGTTAGCACTTATATAAAGATGGACAAAAAATACCAAATGGAAATGTGGTGTAATGATAACAATAATTCTTGCAGCCTTATGTCAAAATAGTGGGAGGAGTCAGAACAGAATGTGGAACCATGTCGTATACCGTGTGTACTGTATGTATGTGTGTGTGTGTGTGTGTGTGTGTGTGTGTGTTAAATGCGTACGTGTCGTAGACGTTGAGGAGCCAGTTGAGACACATGTCGACGCAGAGCGGCACGTTCACCAGGTCCTTGTGCTCCTGCTCCAGGTCGTCGTAAACGGACGTGAGACAGTTGATGACCTCGGGGACGGAGAGCTGCGCCGAGTTCACGTTCAGCTTGTGCTGCTGGAACATGGCCTGAGCGACAGACAGGTCCAACAGGTCCACTGAGGGAGGGAGACACGGGACAGGAAGACAACGCCAGGGTTAGGACTCGGAGAGAGGAGGTGGGGGGGGGGGGGGGGGTGACCCCG
>JAAGKR010004345.1:2500-15095 GCA_011419295.1 Clarias macrocephalus | reverse complement strand
GACGCCTAAAGGCTGCGAGGATTTCTGTTTACTCGTTTAATTAGGATGATTAGCATATCGTAATTCTCATATACATACACACATGCACGCAAGTACACACACACACACACACACACACACACGAAGCTGGCAAAGAGGAGGAAGAGGGAGCGACGAGAGGTGGTGCGTTGGCAACAACAGGCTGAAGACTGCTCTTCCGTTTCACACTCGAGTGTGCACACACACACACACACACACACACACACACACACACACACACACACACACACACACACACACACACGCACGCACATGGATGCCCTCTGCGATGGTAATTGGCCTGAGGTAATTGGGCCGAGAGCGCAAACAGAGCCAGTCGTGCAGCTCTAATCAAAAAATGCAACACACACACACACACACACACACACACACACACACACAAATCAGGGATGAAACCTGATCTAAAGTGTTCACACCTACATATATGACATAAGAATTTACAGCAGACACTGTCTTTAGTGCTCGGTTACACAGATTAAGGGGGTACAAACTTTCGCAGTTTTATCCATACGCTTTAAATCTCATCATCGGGAGATGCGCGTGTTGTTTCGTACTCTCCTGCAATCTCTCTCTCTCTCTCTTTTACACACACACACACACTTACAGCAGAGTGCTTTTTGTAGTCTCCGTATCTTCATGGCAGTTCTGTAGGCGGAGAATCGCACGTGATTGAGATCAGCTGCAAACAGAGAGGAAGAAAAATCAGTCGTGTGTAACGACCTCTCTTACCTTCTATCTCTCTCTCCTTCTCTCACACACACACACACTATGATGCATGAGAGCTGTGTGCAAAGTGGAGCCTGGCCCCAATCGAGCACCTGTCTATCCTCAGGACAGGCATTAGCACAGCCGTCATTAGCATCCGTGCTAATTAGAGCTCTGGTTTTAATGTGAGGTGTGTGAGTGAACTGCGTGGACATTACTGACGGGATAAGTGTGTGCGTGTGGGCAGGTGTTCACTAGCTGGTAATTGGCTGTCAAGTGTCCTCAGGGTGGACATGTTTATTGAGCTGAGACAGAAAGTGAGAGTGTGTGAGAGGAGTGTGTGTGAGGAGGATTATAGGTCTGTGTGTGATAGAGAGAGTAAACAGGAGAGAAAACAACAACAAAAAAAGCCTCACCGAGGGAATGGTAGAGCTCGGTCATCTTGGGATGATCCCAACATGTCGTCTGTGTCTGATGGCTGTGAGGGAGAAGAGAGAGAGAAAGAGAGAAACGGAGAGAGAGAGAGAGACATAGAAAACCAGGTAGAGAAAGTGACAGAGGGACAAAAACAGAGAGAGAGAGAGAGAGAGAGAGATGGAAAAGACAGAGAGACAAAAAAGAAATTAAAACAGACAGCCAGAAAGAGAGACACAAGAGACAGACGAGACAGAGGGAGCAAAAGACAGACAGAAGGACAACAGGCAAAACAGATGAGATGAGAGACAGAAGAGAAAAAACAGTGACAGAGGAAGAGTTAGGGACATGGGGAAAAAAAAGAAAAGATGAGAGAGGGAGTGAGAAAGACCCGGGAGGAGAGAGAGAAGGAAAAGACAGAGAGACAAAAAAGGAAAAAACAGACAGACAGACAGAAGAGACACAAAATACAGATGAGAAAAGGGGGAGCAAAAGACAGACAGAAGGACAACAGGCAAAACAAGAGAGTCAGAGATAAGAGAAGAAAAAAAAGAGCGACAGAGGAAGAGAGAGGGACACAGAAATAAAAAGATGAGAGAGGGAGTGAGAAAGATTCGGGGAGAGAGAGAGAGAGAGAGACAGAAGGGGAGAGAGAGAGAGACTTTAGTCCATACCATACAGTGTCCTTGGCGTTATGTCTTCTTTGTTCTGTTGCATTATTGTTATCTCAATTAAAACTCATCATTTGGTTAATAAAAGTAATTAAACATATTATTATTATTATTATTATTATTATTATTATTATTATTATAAATAATGCCAGTGTGTTATACAGTAATGAGCTGAAACAGATCAAGCACCAAACACTGATGTGTCACATGGCCCCCATTATCGTGCCTGGATTTGTGGCAGTAAGTCTCTTCAACATCTCCATAGGGAGGTCTCTCACACACACACACACACACACACACACACACACACACACACACACACACACACACACACACACACACACACACACACACAGATGCTATCAGCTGCTCAAGAGGAAACAATACGAGGTAGAAAGAATAACAGAGAGGAGATTGAGAGAATTAGACCCCGCCGAGAGGCGCATCAAACTCTAATCACGTCGAGAGAAAGACAGCCAGGAGGTGACGCTCCGTGAAAAGGACGAGTCTCTCTCTCTCTCTATCTCTCGATCTCTCAGCGAGCTCTCACCCCCAGCCATCATGGCTTGATCAAGTGACAGGAAACGGGGACGAAATGAATAATTCTGCTCCATGTGTGACAGGTTTTTTGATTCCGACCTCCTATGAAGAACGGAAGAGTTGAAGGAGATGAGAGAGACTGAGAGAAAAGAAGGCAGCTCTCGCTCATCATTTGACACCGGCGTCAGATTTCCTCAAAACAGACGTCAAGCCAAGATCCAAGCCAAAAACATGTCAATCATCTAATCTATATATGTAAATACGAGCAGCTTGTTATCCAGCTAGCTAACATGAGCTAACCTCACGAGATTTCTAGGTCGAATTCATAGATATTAATATAATTAAGGGAAAAAGCTAGTCACAGAGAAACAGGATTTCTAAGTGTTCATGGTCTCCACTGCTAATGCTAGTCAGCTAGCTAACATGAGCTAAACTGACAGGATTTCTGACAGAAGGTTTAAGTAATATTCATTAACATTAATCATATTAAGAGTTAACACAAGTCAGTTAGCTAAAATCTGCTAATCTGTCAAGATTTCTAAGCGCTATTCATAAATGTTCATGGTCTTCAATGCTAATGCTGGTCAGCTAGCTAACCTGACAGAATTTCTTACAGGAAGTTTAAGTAATATTCATTAATATTAATCATATTGAGAGCTAGTGCAAGTCAGTTAGCTAAAATATGCTAATCTAACAGGATTTTTAAGTGATATTCACAGAAGTTCATGGTCTTCACTGCTTATTATGTAGTTACGCAAGATAACCTGACAAGATTTCTGAAAGGAATATTAGGCAGTATTCATAGACACTGTAAAGCTATATCCTTTATATATAGGATAAAGCTAGTCAGTATTTATAAGTATACGTAGATAAGTATAAGTATACGGACAGGGAATGCTAGTCATCTACCTAATGTGAGCTAATCAGATTTCTAGATATTAATATTCAGACATAAAGGTAGTCAAAGCTAAAATCGGGATTTGTAAGTGCTATTCATAGATGTTCATGCTCTCCACTGCTAATGCTAGTCAGCTAGCTATTACAAACTAAACTGACAGGGAGAAGAAAAGTCATATTCATGCTGTAGTTATCAATTAAATACAACTCTGTGATAACACCAGTCAGTTTAGCTATCCTCAGCTAATCTGACAGAATTCGTAAGTAATATTTATAAATGTTCACAGTCACCGCTGCAAATGCTAGTTAAACTACGTAAGCTAAACTGATAGGAATATTTTTAAATTATTTTCATAAAATCATATCAAGGGTTAACGCTAGTCATTTAGCTAAAATCAGCTAAACAAACATGATTTTATGGGATACTTAAAAGTGTTTATAGTCTATAGTGGTAATGCTAGTCAGTCGACTAACATGATCTAACCTGACATCATTTCAAGTTTTTCTCATTCATGGTCATAGTCTTCACAACTAATGCTAGTCAGTTAGCTAGCATGAGCTAAGCTGACAAGAATGAATGTTCACTGGTGTCTTTTGCTTGAGCTTATAAAATCAGCTCATCTGCCAAGTTCTGGAAGAAGTTTTGAAATCAAATTTATAAAGATTTATGGTCCTCACAGCTAACACTAGTCAGCAAGCTAAAATCGACTAATCAGAGAGGATTTAATTACATTTTCACTCATGCTTGCGCTTGTCAACGGTATCACTTTCAAGTTTAAAAAAATTAGCTAATCTGACAGGATGTCAGAGAGGCTTTTAGGTCATATTAATATACATTTCGAATTTGCTGCTAATGCAAATCAGCTCAACTAACAGGCTGTCTAAGACATTCATGAATGTTCATCATCTTAACAGCTAACACCAGGCAGCTAATCTGTTTCCTGAAAGGATTTTGCGTAATTTTCACTGATGTTCGTACTTAGCAATGCTAACACTAGCAAGTTAGTTGAAGCCAGCTAATCTGACATGATTCTTGAGAAGTCATTTTTACTGACATTCATGCTCATCACTCACAACAGAATTCAGCTAGAATTCAGCTAATCTGACACACTTTTTGAGAGGATTATTTGGCCATGTTTTGGAGAGTTCAAACGCCTCTCTGATAATTACACAGAAATATGTCACCAGCAGCCCGGATTATGATCAGCAGAGAGTCTGGTGTTTGTTTTCGCATTCATGAGCTCAAGCGTCTGTGCGCCTGGAGTCAGTAGCTGCAGGCTGCACTCCTACTGCTCCTGATCTACTCGGTTCTCGAGCTCAAAAACACAGCTCGCTGTTTCCTGTTTTATTTGCAGTCTGGAGATTAGAAACGACGCCTGCAGGGGGATGGTGTGTTTGAGATCCGCGGATGATCTCTTTGATCTGCGCTGTAATTGTGCGTGTTACTGGAATTAGCACAAACAAACTAAAAGCACCAGGATGTCTTTTTTAGCTGGCCCTTTTCCGTTCACACTGTAGACACATGCCAGAACGCACCTAAAGTGCACTACTGCTAGCTGGAAAGCCCTGCTAGGTGGCAGGTTACTAAATGGCAGAGGAAAATAAAACTTGGCGAGCTAAGCTAGCTCGAGCTTCCTGCTTCTTTCCAAAATTCTGATTTCCGTCCGAATCCGAGTGCGCCAAAATTACAGAGCTACTACTTCCATCTGTGAATGTACAACACACACATCCTCAAGAGGGATGAATAATGAATTAAAAAGAAAAATCTTCACATTACCAAAAAGACTAATAACGTTAGAGCACAGCTACAATTCGAGCAGATGCTCTAAAGGTCAGAAGGAGCAATACGAGGGCTGTGAATGCGAGCAGATTTTCTTTCTTTTCTTTCTCACACCCACGCACCTTCTGTCTCAACTAAACAATGATGCCATAAATGAGCGTGGCGAGCTTATTAGGTCCAAAACCTTAGAATGAACCGACGGATTCACTTTTAATGAACTCTTTGGCTCGTTCTCTCAGTTGTTCCTTGTTTGTCTCTTGAATCTCTGCAGGATGCTGGGAAAACTCTGGAGATCTCTGGAAGACCTTTTTGTTCCATTATAACGCAACACCACACAGTATTCCATTACGCTATCTTAACATTACTCTGATGAAAATAAATGATAAAATTTCGACCGAGAGGATTTATAAGTAATTTTCAGGTTCATGTAGTACCACCGCTAATATTAGCCAGCTAGCTAACATCAGCGTTTACGTTCTTGTTCATAAATACTGTAATTATCCCTAAATACTAACACTGGCTAACATAATTCAATTAATATAACAGGACCCCTAGGAGGATTTAGAAGGGAAGAATAATTTTCCTACACTTTACTGCTATCATTAGCCAGCCAGCTAACATCCGCTAATCTGACTGGATTCCTAGGAAGACTTTTAGGTTTCTAATTACATTATTATTTATTATTTTTTAGACTGGCTAGCTAACATCAGTTAACATTTCATTTTCTTTTGCATTTTCAAGTGAACATATCACTGCTAAATGGACAGCTAGCCAAAGTAAGCTAAACTGACAGGATGTCTGAGAGGACTTTAAGTAATTTTCATTAAGTGTCTTACTCATCAGTGCTAACATTTGTCAGAGAAGATTTTATTTATATTCATATTAATGCTAACATGTCGTTTAGCTAAAATCAGCTTCTAGAAAGAAACTGTAGAATTTTTTAAAATTTATATTTATATATATCAATGCTAACAATTGTGTTTTGTGTTAGCTAAAATTGTACCATTTAATGTGCCTAATGTTTAAATTACTTTTTTTAAATTCATATATCTGTATCTGTGACATAATATTGACTAATGAAAAGATTTTTGAGGAAAATGCAAGCGATTAAAAAAATTCGGGGGGAGGGGATTTTTCCCATATTTTCTCCCTAATTAAGTCGTGTCCAATTCCTCCCCGTCACTAGGGGGCTCCCACATTAAGGCTACTAACTACCACTCAGCCGGGAGGGCCGAAGACTATCATGTGTTTTCTCCGAACCACGTGACGCCAGCCGACGCATCTTTTCGAACTGCTCGCTCGCGGACCGTGAGAGCACTAAGTACCTCTCATCCCTCCCCTCTGAGAGAGCTCGGCCAATCAGCTCTCTCTAGACCTCCGGCTGCAAGAGGTTACAGCATCACCCGGGAATTGAACTCGCGATCTCCAGATGATAAGGCGAGCGCTTTTACCACTGCGCCACTCTGGGGCCCCAGGTGATTTTAATTTATATTTAAACATCAACACTTTGGACAGGATTTTTTACTTTGTACTGTATATATTGATTATTAACTTGTATATACTCATGAATGCTAACGTGTCCATCGCCTAAACCTAGCAAATCTGACAGGATTTCTAAAAGAAATGTTTAGTTAAATTTTGTTTAGTTTTTTATTAATATTGATAGATATCAAAGCTTACACTTCTTACAAAATGAGTTATTTTAAAGAGAAATTTTGTAGAGAAATTGAAGTCATTTTAATTAATATTCATACCAATGCAAACACTTATCCGGTAGCTACATTTAGCTAATCTAACAGGATTTCGAAAAGAAATGTATATACATATATATATATATAAAATTAATATTGATGGCTTTCAATGAGAACACGTCTCTGTTAGTTAAAATCAGCTAATCTGACGGAATTTTTGAGAGACATTTAAGTGATTTTAATTTATATTCATATTTTAAACGGTAACTCTTGTCCATTAGCTAAATTCAGTTAATCTGACAGGATTTCAAAAATAAATTAAAGTGATTTTTACTTATTTTCTTTAAGTTAAAAAATCGGCTTTAAGTGTTCTGGCTCATACAAGGACTTCTTAGAGTATATTTATGTCATTTTCAGAAATGTTAAATGTCAAAATTGAGCAATGAGGCTTTTAATAAAGAAGATGGGGAAAAAAAATCCTTAGGGCTTTTAGTCTTTTAACTTTGCATGTGAATGAGTCAGTGTCAAAACAGAGACTCAAATAGATTTGCATTAAAGTGTGTGTGTGTGTGTGTGTGTGTGTGTGTGTGTGTGTGTGTGTGTGTGTGTGTGTGTGTGTGTGTGTGTGTGTGTCAGTCCCAGGGTTGGCCTGACAGTCTAAGCCTTGTAAAAAAAAAACACCAGGTCAAAGAGGATTTGTCTTTCACTGTTCCTCTCTGAACTTTCTGTATCATCATCCAGCCAAACCTGAGCTCTGAAGTTGCCTTCAGCTTCCTGCTGCGAGACTCCTGTTAGCCTCTGAGATGACATATGACCTGATCTCCCTGCGACGCAGGTACCAGGAGGTCAGCGAGTTTCCGGACGGAGAGGTCGGACACAGGAAAGTTCATTAGCTGAGACCCAAAATTAAAGGTTTTCTAGTTTGTTCGATGTAGCTGAGATGAGAAGCATGCGTTTTAATAAACTCAACGTGTATTTATTATCTGTTCTAAGGAATATGTAGGAACAAATATTATAGTCTTATAATGCCTCGGTACAGTATATCAACGGATAGACCTCGTGCGTCAAGCAACAGTGAGAAAACTAGTGATTAAGGCGGATCTCATGTCAAAGTTCACTAAATTTCCGAACACCAGGAAACGCACACAAGTTTGTCTCTCGCGACCTTTCAAACCTTTTCAGCCCTTGTGTGAATTAGATTTTCTGCTGTAAAAAAAGAGTATCAAAAGACCAAGGATATTTTCTTGTTACAGTTTTTAAATAGAAACAAACCCACAAGTTGGTGTTTAAATGTAGCAGCTAAAGCATCATGGGACCTTTCAGGCTGATGTATCTCGTCCCATTGCATGTTACAGCTTATTGGATTGAGCAACTGAGACCATGTGTCATGTGCCTCTGTGTGTGTGTGTGTGTGTGTGTGTGTGTGTGTGTGTGTGTGGTTACAATTCAGAAATGATCCCAAACCGTGAAGCACTGAAAGGTGTACAGTGTGGCGCATGCATTTATTGATAACCGACTGACCGACCATATGGCTGCTGTCAGCCTGGCCTGCAGAGGGACGTCGATTTGGCAGCTATGCGACTTCTCAGTCACACACACACACACACACACACACACACACACACACACACACACACACACTCTCTTCTTTCACTCTCTCTCACACACATACACAGCTTGTGTTGACGTCTTTCCTGCTCGCTTTTATCTCCTCTCCCTTCATGTGCCAAGCAAGTGGGCAAAAATCCTGCACACACAGCCCAGGTGTCCAGAGAGACGCGTCTCCGTCTGTCTGTCTGTCTTTCTGTCTGACTTTCTGTCTGACTCTTTCCTCTTTTCTACCTTCTCTCTTGTTCTTATAGCGGCCTTAAATCTCCCACTCGATGATCACCACATCCGCGGCTCTGCGGAGCGTGAAAGACGACGCTGACGCAGGACAGCGCGCGAGCGGTTAGTAAAAGTGACAGAACAGACAACCGGTCCGAGTGACATCCTGAATTTCTCTCTCTCTGTGGGATTCACGTCATTACATCTCTTTACTTCGTAACACCCCCTCGTTTGCTTTGCTAGGACTGTCAGGATAAACTTAGTTTTTTTTTTTTTTTTTTCTTAACATAGTCCGCCGAAACTATTGGCACCCTCAAATAACAAAGCAACAGTGATTGTGATACAATTTTAACTTGATCATTTGAAAGAAACACTTTTTTTTGTCATGTGCGCTGATTTAAAAAAAATAAATGAATTAAAAAAATAAATCATCCATTTGAACAAGCCGAAGGTTTAAGACTAACGAACCTACTCAGGAGCCCCATGTGTCTAATCTTGAAATGTGGTGATTGTCTTATATTTTTACATTTTGATTTGATTATTGTAGGACGGATGCCAATCATTTAGAAACGTCACTACGACTAAAATATTCATAATACTGGAAAGAATAGCAAACACTGGCAAGACATACGTCATACTGCACATTGGCGAGAGATCTCATGATTTGTTTTCCCTCTACAGCAATCTCAGGTTTATTAGTACCATGACAGGTTGCCTTTTTTTTCTCTTATATTAAAGTGAGGAGTGTTTATATACAGTATGTTTATGTACAGTATGGCGAGGTGAAAAATTTACGTAACTATAACAAAGATGATGATCAAGTTAACGCCTAGTATCATATGCAAATACAGTAGACACTGCAACACGATGTGTTGTATAGGTTAAAGGAACTTAGGGCCTTTTAATGACTTCATGGTGGTAACAAAACACCTCCTAGCTGTTGACAAGCTTAGTTGATGCCACCATATTGCCAGTCCAGCGCAAGTGACAGATGCCGGTCAGGGCTTACGACTGACCCATGGCAGAGACTTGCCATGTCATGAACTGCAAAATTCTATATGATGGAAAATATGTAGGGTATAAAGTATCGATCACATGACGTGAAACGGAACACTTACCCGATGTGATGAATAATTTACCGAAGTACTTGGGGTCATAATTATTACCCAAAGTGATACATTTTAAATATCAAAATCTTCATGCAAAACCTTTAAAAAAAAAAAAAAAAAAAAACCTGAACTAGTATTTTCAAGACATTAATTTTATGTATCCATCAAAAATGTCCAAGCCTTTGTCCCCTTTTTAAGACTTGAATTAGAAGAAAGTGCTCGACACTGCACTTTTATGGATTTGTGTCTAAGACAGACATCTAAAGGGTAAAGCAAAAGGTACATCACATCCTGGCTCATTTATAGACTGGACCGGAATACCACAAGTGCAGCAGCGTGCCGATGTACATAATCCGAGAACGAGGGTAAACTTTGTGCACAGTGGCCGAGGGAAAGTCCAACAGGCAGTGTTTATGCACAAACAGTGCTAGACGTTAAAACAAACAAAATCTGTTTTTTTTTTCCGGATCATAGGAAACGGTAGAGCATGAACTGTTTTCTCAAATAAGGTGAAACTAGCTCCTGGCGCTAACGAGCTCACCCTAGCGTCCGGAGATCACAAGTTGGAATCCTGGATGATGGTGTACTGTGAGCTGATTGGCTGAGCTCTCTCAGGGAGGGATGGACGACTAATTCGACAACAGATACGGTCAACTGAGGTCACGTGTTTCGGAGGAAAGCCTTCACCCTCCCTGGTTGGTGACTGAAACCTTATTGAGTATAGAGGGCGCTATTGACGGGTGGGAATTTACTATGAATTATATAATTTATCAGGGGAAGTCAAGAAAGAAAACAACAAGAAGAAAAAAAGCTAAATGGAGCCAGACGTTGCCCATTCAGTGCGTCACAGCTAATGCCAGAAGGTTATCCTTTGAAAACAGGCACGTCAATCTGAAACTAAACCGCCGTTCGACCTTAAGGTGCCGTCACTTGTCATACTGTAGGAGGAGCGTGCGTTAAATTCATGTTAAAACCAGGTTGTTTAAACCGGCTGTCTAGACGGTTTTATACCCTCAGATAACGCAGAATTTTTTAAACTTGGTAAAGAATGCGGAATGAAGACTGCAGAAGTGCGAGTGCCACTGGCAAGATGGCTATAACCAAAAAAATGAAAAAATAATAATAAAAAAAGATTCCTTCGCCCATGTGGCGCAGCTGCACAAGCTCTACAGCAGCACGACCTCAGGAGTGTTACTCCTCGACCTTCTACATCATACACTAGACTCGTTTAAATGGAAATGAAGTCGGAAACCGCTCCAATCAGATTTCCGAACAGATCAAATGACCACAGGCTTAAAAGTAAACAGACAGTCAGAATCGGGAAACTGAAGGTCCTGGTTGGTGATACAGGCAGGCAGGGACGCAACGTTCTGGAGATACAATCTCTACGTGTCCAGACCGCTAGACAACCTAGAGTCAGAATCCAGCTGGAGGACTTTGTTCCTGTCCATAAACCCGGCTAATAGATCTGGGCATCGGAGTTATGATCCGACACACATCTTTCTCTGTCTCTCTCTGTGTGAGTGTGTGTGTGTGTGTGGGGGTGGGGTGCACATGTACGTCAATGACACTTACTTGATGTAGTAGGGCACTTTATTCTGAGACACAGCTCTCTGCCAGGGCATCTGGACCGAAGCTGTGGAATCACACACACACGCACACACACACACACGCACAAGGGACTCATTAAAACAACGTTCTCACTGGTGTTGATTTATACCCCCTCGAAAGGCGCTTCATTAGCAGCGGACGACTCTCGGCCCGTTAATCCGTTCATTAACGACTTTTTGTTACTTTTATTCCGATACACAAACAGCTCCGGCGAACGCGTTCCGGCTAACGATATTTAAATGAACGGCTACGCCTGACCTGGTTTACATGCTGACACCAGGAGTACCTCAGGGTGCGATGCTAACTTTTAATTGGTGTTAGGCTTGACCGAATGTTAAGCGATTTTTTGAAAAATTTTTTGCAATATATAAATGGGCTGAATTCTTCTGAGCGTCAGTGCGACGGTACATGCTCATTACTGCCCCCTTGTGTTTGCTCTATTAATGCGCGCCACTCTTCTGGGAAGGCCGTCCACTAGATCTGGAGCGCCGCTGTGGGGATTTGTGTTCATTCCGCTATAAGAACATTAGTGATGTCATTTCCAGTTGATGTCACCACATAATGCTTGTGATGGTCATACTTTTGACCATGTCGTCTATATAAATAAAGTACTGTGCAAAAGTCTTGACACCCCCACCTCGTTTTTTTTTTTTTTTTTTTCTTTTTCATGTTTTGCTTCCAAAGAGCCGGACTGTTTTTGTATTTCTAATGCAGTCTTGAGGAATAGTTCTCCTGAAGGACTTTTTAGGATCCTGTTTGTGTCGAGTTTTTGACAGGAATACTTTTAATTTGCTACGGCATTGCACCAATGTGACCAATGAATCATTAAAGCATTAAAAAGATCATCTAACTTAAAGCATTATAAGGTGACTGAGCGGTTGGAGCAGACGAGAGGGGAAATGAGATTGTTGTGATTTTTTTATTGTATTTGCACATTTCTTCCTGCTCCTTTCATTTAATCTACATCTTTTAATGCTATTTCATATAAAGATATGAGGAGAACGCGAGGCTTCTGCACGGTACTCTACGCGATAGACTTTCTTCCAGGAGCTTTGTGTTTTGCTCTCCTGGCCGTGAGAGGAGCTTTCCAGTCTCTTCCACTCCTGGAGTGCTGCGTTTAGGCGAGACACTGCAATCATGGCGACCAATAACAGCACTGAGTCGAGGGAGTAGCTAAGTGACGTTGAGTTAACTAACACCTGCTCGGAGTGATTACACAGCAGGAGTAAAGTGTGTGTGTGTGTGTGGGTGTGTGTGTGTGTGTAGCTATCCTTCTTCTTGTACACCGTTAACGAGAAAGAATCGCCAGAC
>JAAGKR010004344.1:0-54375 GCA_011419295.1 Clarias macrocephalus | reverse complement strand
CATACTGATGGAATTTAGGAAGCACTGACTTGAGATTTGCATGGTTGAAATCTCCAGCAACAATAAACAGTCCATCCGGGTGTGTGTTCTGCAGATTACTGATCTTAGCATACAGTTCCCATAACGCTTCCTTAGCATTAGCGCTAGGTGGAATGTACACTCCGATAATGAAAACGGTGGTGAATTCCCGCGGTAAATAAAAAGGTCTACATCTAACAGTCACAATCTCCACCAGCGCTGAGCAGAAGCTAGAAACTAGCACAGAGTTCTTACACAGAGTTCTTACACCATTTCTTACACCATCCTTGATCCAAGATGGCGGCGCGGCGGTAGCACGCAGCGGCCACTCCGGAGCCAAAATGGTGCTACATTGTTTATGTCGTGTCGTAGCGCTTTTATTTTGCAAAGTTTATGGACACCGGCACAAACGGTGCTCACACCTACCACCGACAGAAACTTTTGCAACTCAATAAACCGGCATATTTCATTCAAGATGAGCTGCGGGAGAAGCTACGCGACCTCGGCTTGCTTCGTGAACCAGGCCTCCAGTCCTCGGCGTTGCCTGATGCCGGTGGCCAGAGGAGGGGACATCGTAAGCGGTGCGCGAGGAAGCGGAAATATCAGTGAGATATTCTATGGCATTTGGGTTTTTTTCAGGCTGAATCCATTTCTTAAATTTCCTTAGTCCTTATAGGACACTAATACTGTAGTTGCATTTAACAGACTGTGCATGTATATTCAGACATGGAACAACCAGTAGTTGCATGGCTGAATTTGATTTGCATGCATTATAATGCCCCTGTGTGTACAAGGAGGGTAGAAGGGTCCTGGATGGTCTGCTGCTTGAGGCTTACGATAATATAAAAAATTATACACTGTATGTTTGTGACTGCATGGCATTAGTAACATCCTAAAAGTCAAGGCTGTTTAGAAACTAGTTGTTTAGTGCTCCATTCTAACAAACATATGGGAATCTATTAATAAATTCAGAGGAACGCTTATTAATCAAAACACACTGTAATCAGTTTCTTATTGAAAACTTTTTGAAAAGTTTTCCATTACATCATATCTACAGTATGTTAATGACGCTTAGTGCACAAACACAAACATGGTTATTATTAATTAAGACTATTCTTCGCAATTTTAACCTCAGGCTAAGATCTAGCTCTTTCCACTTGCTGAGAGAATTAACAGTCATCATAATAATGGATAAGTATTAACCACCTCTGCGACATTTACATACTGAAATAAGCAAGCAGCAGATTGTACACACTGACTCAGAACAAGATCACTGTAAACACAAACAAGGAACATGCCCCTCCCTGCCTCTATCTTGGAAATTTTGCTGGATTTCTGAACATGGCCCCAAAATTTACAGGGCCAGTAAAATTCATACATCGCACTTAATATTCATGACCCTTAGCAAGTTTTACCTTTAGTAGACACTTTTGGTAGCCATTAACATGCTTTTGGCAGAATTTTGGCTGGATAATTAACAACTCTTCTTGGCAGAGTTGATAGTGTTCAATAAAATTAATTGGTTTCCTCGCACGTACCTGACTTATAAACACAGATCAGGCATTTTTTCCCCTAGTGCTCAGGCTGCAAAAGTTTAAATTTAACCTGCTTTATCCATTCCACCATCAGCGTTGAGATTTGCTTGAAGTGATTATCCCATTTCGACACATGATTTTGTCCGGGTTTTGATTGTTTAGCTGATAATTTAAGGTTATTTTGAAGAATTCTATGGTACTGTAAGATTTCTAACTCAGCGGAATGCATCAGCACCCTGGTAGCACCAAAGCATGACACTACCACCACCATGCACCATGTAACTTTTCAAAGACCATTTCAAAGAACCCAGTGAAAGCAGGTTTTAATTTTCATGATGAGTCTATGCAAACTTCTAACAGCAAATGTAGCTGCCAGTCACGGTGGCATAATACTGTATTTACTATAAATGATTTCATACAGTACCATGTCACTTCCATTCCTGGAACATACTCACCGAGTGGGTATTGGGCTGATTGAAATTCAAACACTTACAACAAACACTTACAGTACCTGGCTGTCCCGTGTTCTTAGAACCATGTACCATCTTCCTGTCACCCTGTACTGCCCATGATGATAAAACAATCTTCGTGGAAGGGTTGTTAACATAGGGGCTGAGAATCCCAGCTCTAAGCTTTCGTGACAACATCTGTCACATTGTCTGCTTAGACATACTGTATCTTGAACTCATAGAAATTAGTAAAGCTCAGTGTAGATTCAATTCTACTATGAGGTGCATAATGGACACAGCAAGGATTTTTCTAAAGAAAAATCCCCATAATATTATAATCTTTTATGCTTTCATTGAAACTAAACTTCATATTACTCAGCTCTCTGGTTTCCTGTTGCCACTCATTTTAGTAAGGCTAGATATCATTTATAGAACATTTATCTATACACAATATTTTTTTTTATTTAGAGTTTTCAAAACAAGAAGGGGTTAGGGTGGATTTACACAACATGTTATGGGACATAGTTTGGTATACGGTAAGCAACACGTTGCTGTGTTTTGCTTGCCAAGGCACGCCAACGAATTCCCAGAAATCTGTGAGAAACAGAAATTTCTTTTATTCATGCTAAGTAAGTATGATATAAATTATCAGTTATCAAAGTACGCATTTTTTGTTGGCATTTAACAAACCTGAATACCAGGAACCCAAAAGCTGTAAATAATATTTAAATGCAAAATGATCACTTATACTTGTGATTTAAGTTAATTTCACAGCAGAGGATGTTCAGCTGAAATGTTCTGACAGGTAAACCAAGGGCATTGGTCTTGGTCAGTCTACATTGTACCGGTGGTCACTTTCCTGATACACTTTAGGTATCAATATACACAGATCCTTCGGGTGCTGTGGATTGTGGTGTGGGCACCTCCACTGGATGCTCTATCTGATTAAGGTCTGGGGAGTTTGGAGGCTAGGGAGGTGGCCTTGGGCTATTTGCCTACTGGGTCTCATATGTGGTGGGCTGTGGTGTGCTGGGTGTTCTGGTGCATTTCTTTTCTGGCCAGCATTGACTTTTTTGTGATCTGTCCTGCTCTGGCTTTTCTCTGAGATCGGACTGGATAGGCTGGCTTTCTAAAGTTCAGTGAAACGAATTCTCTTGCAAATCTCATTAAGGAAGCTGGGGATCAACATTGGCAACTTTGTGGTGCGGGGGCTTGAACCCAGCACCTTAACCTTAAGCCACCACTTCCCCCATTGTAAGAGACCCGCCCCCAAATAAGAAGAAAATTTAGATTTTCTTTGAATTTTGTGCAACTGAAATGGATGCCTATTCTTTAAAAAAATAAAGAAGTTTGGGTAAACTTCACTAAATATATGTGCACCCTTGAAATGGTCAAACCTACCAAGGGCTTCTAGCATTGAAACAAACAGACCACATACAGAGCACTAAGCATGACACAGCATCTGCTCCCTGCTCATTACTTTATGATGTTTCTGCCTCTTTGCTGCTGTCCTCATTCTTCCCTGAACACTGCTTAAATAGATCTATTAAATTAGTATACATTATTTTGCCATCCTGTAGCCTCAGGGCTTTCTATCCAGTTTTCATCAATGAGTGCTTGATTTTTTTCATTTTAATGCCAACTGGTACCTTCTGTTACAGATTGCATCAGTCATGTTGCATGCTACAGCAAAGATGACATATTTGTCTAGGTGCTATATAATGCCATGGTGGGTTAAAAAGAAAAATTATTAAAAAAAATAATAATTGGACTTCATAAGATGCCACAAGTACGCCAACTCAAATACAACCTGGCAGGAGTGCACCAGGCACCCCAAGAAGAGGATGGATTCAATGTGTATAATGTTTCCATGTTAACACTGTCAGTTGTTTGTTCAACAAAGGAAATGTGGGTGGATTTCTAAGAATACTGCACAAAGTTCCCAGATAACCATGCTTGAATGGGCAGGATGTTTACAGAAACTGTTTGCACTGTACACACTATAATTTTTTACCCATTGGCAGCAAAGTGTATGGAATTACACAATGAGTTTAACAATATTGTACATACATGTTCCATCTACTGAGGTTGCTCAAATAAGCAAAACTCATATATCGTGCTTGGTTGGTTTGTTTATTTAATTATTTAAAAAGCCAATTTGCTTCATCTCCCCAATACCAAAGACAGACACATTTAGATTTAGTGACTTAGCAAATGAACACCTTGTGCTCTAAAGAACTGACAAAATTGATGAATAAATAGATGACATAAATAGATGATCTGACATAAATAAGAAAATGTACCTAGAAATCCATAGCTTAACCTACACAGCATGAAACTAAACATGTCACCAAATGTTGGTGTTTTTTTTTTGGCAAACTCTATCCTAAAATCTTCTTCAGTCTTACTTACTTTAAAACTTTTTTGGTGCTCAGGTTATCCTATATCATCTAAACTAAAACTGCATCATTAGTAAAATAGAAATTATCAATAGGATATTTATAGGATACATAGGATACAGTATATATACAATATTCTCGGATAAACTGTGAAGTACACTGTAAACCTGATTAAGTTGGCAAAACTCAAAATATTTGAGGTAATCGGTTACATACATTTTTTTAAGTAATGATGTTTTCAATTTTAAGTATTTCTGAGTTTGTTGAACTTGTTGCAAATCAATTTGGAATCGAACCCAGGCCTTCCGCATGGCAGGCAAAGCACCTACCACTGAGCCACTAGGGCTCTATAGATTTTTTTTTTAGTTGGTGGAACTTTAAGGTAACAGTTACTGTTATTTAAGTACTTATGATTACTTTAAATATCAAATTTGTTCAGCTAACTTGAAAAGTGTCATTTCTACAAACTCATAAATACCAAAAAGTTCTGAATACTCAAAAAGATCTATTAATTTGACCTAATTGCAATTATTTAAGTTAACAGTACTCAATGTGTTTAATTACTTTGAGGATTAGGGTTTACAGTGTAGCTAGTGGGTGCATTGGGGCATTAGTGGCTTAGTTGTAGGTTTCTCGCCCTCAATGCGGAAGAGCCCAGTTCAATTCCCACTCAATGCTCAAACACCAGCCACTAACTGCAGTGCTGGTCACAAGCCCAGATTAAAATGGGGGTCGCCACATAATTAGAATTAGCATAATATAGCATAATTAGCTATAATTAGGTTAATTATAATAAGCTAACTAAATATTAACTAACCAGATAGGACTTGTTTTCAGATATTTTTAGAATATGTTCATAAATACTGCATATATTATGTATTATATATACTGCAGATTATATTATCAAGCTGTCTAGCGAAACTTAGCACTGTGCTAACAACTAAGCAGACATAGCCTAGCTTGTTAATCAAGTTTGCTAGCCGAGCAAATATTATAGGCAAAATTTTATAAAAAATTGTGGGAATGTATTTGCAATTTATCCAAAGACCTGAAGGACTTAGTGAGAAGGATTGACTGGAAAACATGATTCATTCATGAAAAAGGAAGTGTAACAAAACGCATTCACTAAGTTAATTTATATAGCTTTTATTCTCTACTGTTTTCATTTATAATTGTGAAAGCACATGGATGATAACCTGAGAAAGCAATGCAAAATGTCAAAGACCCAGCACAAGTGCTTAAAATGTATTTTTATTAGAAAATTCTATTGTTTACATTTTATTTGGCTTGGCTTGGTTTTTAAGTGACAGCAGCTTGTTTTTTTTATATTGTGCAAAAAGCAAGCATGAGATTATAGAATGTAGCATTAATCAGCTTTTTAACACCCATGTACCACTATCCCAAACTTTATTTATTAATTCATTTATTATTAAATAACTTTATTTATTTATTTATTTATTTATTTATTTATTTATTTATTACATGAATATTAATAAATTAACTAATGAACATAGTACAAAGAAGGTGTATTGGTCATGTTTTGTTTAATTCTAATATAGAATTGTTGATATTTACCAACAGTACTGTCTGTACAAGTTTTGTCTAACACAATACATAATTTATAATTTAAACATTTTATGTAAAAATAATCAAACATATGCAGTCTTACTAATACAAAGCCAACAAAGCTATATATAACAAAAGAGAGGAAAAAATGCATCATCTTGATCATTCTAGTTGCATCAAATGCTCAGCTTTAAATTAATAATAATACCGGTTCATTCTCCCTATAGATCTCGATACCATTTAAAAGTTTTGTCAAAAATATAAAACATTTTCAGGGTTTTTCTTTTGTTACAAATCAAAGTCAAAGCCCTCATTGTCAGTGCCATGTCTGGAGTGGTGTTTATGCACTTTCTCATTGTGGAAGCATTGAGCACAGTGTGGCGTTTTCACGGGCATTATTTTAGCAAAGTTGGAGAAGTCCACATGATACTTTCCAGCTTTGCTGCGGGAGATGATAGGGAGGAATTGGTAGCCCCACATGATCTCTTTAGGGATGTAGGAAGTCCTTACTTGGCAAGAGAAGCTGGTATATTCAGCAACACTGTCCATAAACACCACAAGCTCGAAGTCTTGGTTCTGCAGCGTGTCCACTGCCATTTCAAAGAATGGACTGTTTTTGTCTATCACATGGTAGAGAGTTAATGGAGAGATGAAGAAGAGGTTTTCTTTCCCTGTTTCTACACTGAATTCAATGCTGACCTGATCCATGATGATGGTTTCTCCTTCAGACGTGGTTGTTGTCTTAATAAGCTTGCCATATACTTGAGTTTCAATCATCAATGATTTGCGCAAATTAGCCACTCGTATCTGTAAACACAGAGTATCTTGTCTAGAGCAAATGACAGCCATCTTACTAAAAATGATTCCTTTTGCTCTTCTCTTTGGCAGTGCAATTTTGGCCATTACCACACCACCCCAAAAGCAGGGAATAACAGCACCAAGGATAACCTGGAAAACATAGACAGCAACGGCACCAGGACACAATGTGGTAATGGCTCTGTAGCCATACGCAATAAATGTCTGTGTCTCCAGTGAGAACAGAAAGGCAGTGGTAAGGTCATAGAGGTTAGTCACACAAAAACTGTGGTTAGATGGTGGGTATTGCCACCACAAGTCACCATTTGTACGACCGACCCAGTACCAGAAAAGTGAAAATATAAACCAGGTAAGAAGAAATGAAGCTGAAAAAAAGAACATAAGAAACGCCCAGCGGATCTCAACTAAAGTGGTCCAAATGTCCACCATGTAACTGATCCAGTTTTGGTATCTCATATTGGAATACTCAATGTTGCAGTGGCCTTCTTTGGTCACCAGGCGGTTTCGGCGAATCTGCCACTCAGTCAGAAAGTCTATGAGTGCCTGTGCCATTGTCAAGACCAAGAACACTCTGTACATAAAAAGAAAATAGGATGGCTTGAAAAGGTGCAGGGTAAGAAATTATCTTACAATTAATACAACAATACACAGGTTAGGAAGCAACATTATTAAAATATTATATGATTTAAAAGATCTATATGATTGGTCAGTGTCTCTGAATACAATATTACTTAAATAACCAAAAGAGTAAATCACAATCACAGATAAAAAGAGTGTACAATGTTGAACCTACCTGATAAATAAATTTCTCAGTGGATATCCAAGAGTTTAAAAATGCAGGTATATGTACTGTATACTGTATTAAACTCTCACTCCCCCTCTCTCGGTCTATCGCTCACGTTCTCTGAAACCTTTTATCAACTCTGCATTTTTGCAGTGCTTGTAGGCAGGGCTTAGCATCCTGTTTGGCAACATGTTTACCCGTACACAAGTTCCAGTTGTTTTCCAATAAATGCTGGACATAAATTTGCACAATACACAGTTGCAAATGACCAGTGGTCTTGCGCATATCCTTAGACTGACCTCTTTCTCTATCTATCTATCTATCTATCTATCTATCTATCTATCTATCTATCTATCTATCTATCTATCTATCTATCTATCGTTCTTACAAAACATTTAACTATTTTGAAACATAACCTTGGTTGTGCATGAACATAGAACAAAGATACAGCTACCAGAAGAACTCTGGGATAGTATCCCGCATGCTTAGCTAAACTTTCCAGCTGTTTTATTTATAAAACTGAACAAATGTGTATCTAATACTACTGATTAATCTCAAGCAAAGAGATTCCATAACGAATATTTACTGTTAAATAAATATTAATTTAATTGTGTTAATAAATGTTTATTTTATTACTCTTTATAGAAGACATCTTTGCTTGTGGCGTTTTAGTTCTGTGTGCCCAACCTTTGGCACAATTATCTAAGTAAAACTTCTTTTGGTAGTAGAAGAAGTAAAAGTTCTTAAATAAAATAATTTAAATTTATTACACTTTATTACACTTGCCTCTTTGTAGTTTCATGCATTGAATGGTATTTTAGATTTTAATGCAGACATGATAATTATATATTACATATACTAAAGAGTATATGATGCTTCTGCCTTTTGCACAGTACTGTTATATACTCGTAGGTCGGTTAGTAGACAGACAGACAGACAGACAGACAGATAGATAGATAGATAGATAGATAGATAGATAGATAGATAGATAGATAGATAGATAGATAGATAGAATGCTAAGTCCATCAACTTGCAGAGATTTGTATCTAACAATGCATTGTCTCTGACTTTCTCCTTCTAACAAGTAATCAAATATACAGTATATGAACAAAAATTATATAATTATATACAGTATGATGCTATTTCACAACAGATAAAAAAAAAATCTAAGAACACCGTCCTGACACCTAACTTTCATAACATTATGTGAAATACTAAGAATTGTGATGATTCTATGATAATAAGCAAAATGGCTTGTGCAAATTCATAGAATTTTTTTTGGGATGTTGTTGTGAAAACAATACAGTCTGCAAAAATATCAACCGAGTAAAGTGCAAACCTACTAAACTGTATCACAACAGTGAAACATCCTCTCTCCAGGAAACCAACTGACAATTGTATACAGGTAAACATTACACACCAAAGTGAGGCTTACTAGTAAAAAAGTGTTGGAGACGGTCTAAGATATTTGGAAAAGAAGGTGAGCAAGGAAAAAGAGACAGGGACAAGGATTAACGACTTTAAAAAAAAAAAAAAGGAAAGACAGATATTTAAGGCTTGTGAACTGAAACATTAGGTAAGTCTATTTATACTTTATTACTTTAGTGCAAAAGAACACACGGATCGGAAAGAGGGGTCCTTGTTGCTATCCTGTTGGAAATCACAAAGTAGAACTTTACCATCAAAGTTATTATACTTTAGTTATTATATATTTAGTTATTTGCCTATTTGACTAATCAGTTTTGTCAAAGCCTTAAATAAATGAATAATAATAATAATAATAATAATAATAATAATAATAATAATAATAATAATAATAATAAGGTTTCTTGTACACATTTATAATCTGTGTACCTAATACTTAAATAGTTAAATAAAATAAATAAAATCTGTGAAATTTATTCTTATTATTATACTTTTTTTTTAAACGTTACAGAAGAAGATCATCTGTTAAGTGCACAGCTGCGATTTGAATTTATGTTCCGCATCCAAAGTTTTTATCCCAGGCTGCAGTGAAAATGACACGCTCCTTGCCACAGTTGCTCCTAGACTACCTGACTAAGCGCCGGATCCACAGAAACCGTTTGGTCACAAAGGATGGTCACTGCAACATCGCATATGGGAGTGTGAGACACAGCCAATTTTTCATCTACTTTCTAGACTTCTGGACTACATTAATGGAAATGCGCTGGCGTTACGTCCTCTTTCTCTTTGCAGCCGCCTATGTGCTTGGCTGGTTCACCTTTGGACTCCTCTGGTACTGGGCTGCTTTTGCTAATGGTGACCTATACTGGCAAAACCCACCCTCTGACCATAAACCTTGTGTAATAAATCTTTTTGATTTGACTGGTGCCTTCCTCCAGTCTATAGAGAGTCAGATGTCCATTGGTTATGGATATCGAATGATCACTCCATTTTGTCCAAGTACCATCACCATATTAACATTTCAGGTTGTCTTTGGAACGGTGATGATCTGCTTTTGGTGTGGGGTAATTATGACTAAAGTTGCCCGGGGAAAGAAAAGAGGCAAAACGATCAATTTTAGCAAGATGGCGATTATTTCCTCTCATAAGGACAAACTCTGTTTGCAGATACGAGTGGCAAACATTCGCAAATCTTTAATGGTTGGGAGTCAGATCTATGGAAAATTTCTTCAAACAACCATCACCCCTGAAGGTGAGACCATCATAATGGACCAGATCAAGATAGATTTCATTGTGGATGCTGGAAAGGACAACCTTTTCTTTGTCTGTCCGTTGAATCTGTACCACATCATTGATGAGTCAAGCCCATTTTTTCATATGACAGCACAAACCATTCAGCAGCAGGAGTTTGAGTTAGTGGTGTTTCTCGATGGCACTGCCGAGTCCACCAGCTCCTCCTGTCAGGTCAGAACGTCCTATCTTCCTAAAGAGATCTTGTGGGGCTATCAGTTCCTCCCTATCATCTCACGCAGCAAAGAGGGAAAGTATCATGTAGATTTCTCCAACTTTACCAAAGTGGCACCTGTAGAAACAGTGCGTTAAGCCAGTCACTTTGCAGAATCCTCAAATGGCTTTCATGGCTTATAATCGTCTCACAGGGACACAGGTTTCAGAATACAAAAGTTAAAAACCAGTTCAGTGCTACCTATGTGTAATGTATGTAAGTTTTTAAGTATGGATTTGCCCTTATCATAGGGGCACTTCCTTCTTCACAGAAATATGAAGTATTTATCGCATTGTAAGACTGAGATGTAGCTTGATCATTTTTCACAAAACACTTTTACGGGTGCCTCATTCTACATACCAAATGTTTAGTTACCTTTGTGATTAATAATGGTGTTTTCAGTGCAGCTGGTACCTTTTGGGGTGTAGTCGCACCTCACATCAAGGGAGCCACTGTAATAGTTACCTTTTTATTATCACTGTGTTAGATCTGGCATATTATTAGTCATATGTGATATTGATAATCAAACATACTGTACAAGTAGTGCTTTATAAAGTGACCTCCTTGAAGAACTCCAGTGTGCTGCACAGAGCCCTGATCTGAACCCTATGTACTCATCACCTTTGGGATGACCTGGAACACCAACTGTACATGATGTACAGTCCAAAATCTAGTGGAAAGCCTTCAGAGAAGATTAGACTAAATGTAGAATGGGACATAATTCGACAAGCACATATGGGCATGATGTTCAGGTGGAGAACTTTCTTTCTGTAAACATTCACATTGTTTCAATGTTAAGGATGATAATCACATTGTAAAGCTTACAGCTTTACAATATAGATCTTTTTTTCAACAGATTTAATAATACATGCTTGCAATTATTATTACAAAGATTGCAATTTTGGTGTGTGTGTTTTTTCTTCTTCAAACTATCATCATATTGTTTGTATAATGTTTAATCATTAGTAATGTTAAAAAAAAAGTTACTAAATGAATTTTTGTGCCTGAGTTCTATAAAGACCTCACAATATGTACAGTATATAGAGAAAGATCTGTAATAAATAATGTATCGCACAACTTTAGTCTTTGCACAGTTTGTAATTTATTTGTAATCCTGTTTGAATTTTGAATACCCTGAATAAAATGCTAAATATTAAGGCTATAGTCTGTGCAACCAGAAGAGGGCGTAAAAGGCTAAGCAATGGGAATCTGGTAGACTTTGTGGCTCATTCCATCCACACACATTGTACAAACTTAAATCTGTGTATAATGATTAAATGCCAGACCTGTTGATTGCCTGTAGTTGAATGAGGGTTGGTTGTCTTACTGAGTAGCACTAATTTAATTCTTCAAATGATATATACTGTACGTGTATTGTATATGTGTGTTATATACTTTAGAAAACAAAATCACTTTGGAAAATGAATATAAATAGCATGACTGCAAAAGTGACTTGGAAAATCCTGTGAAACGTGATGATGTTCTGTAAGGTGTCTATGAATGGGAGGTGAAGCTGGTTGGGTGGTGCACCGTGGAATGCTCTTGTTTAAAAGTGCTGCTCTCTGACTCACATCATGACACTCGGAGTGACGCAGAGGCTTTCCAGTAAACAGGAAAATGTGTTCATGACACAAGTAAACACACAGAGACACATAAACATACACATACACATGGTCACGTACACACTTACATGTATACATGTATACATGGCTCACCTACAGTACAGTACATAAAAAGGGAATTTGGATGTAATAACAAATCACCTACATACAAAAAAATTCTTTTCACATCATTTTATATAATAAAATATATTTTTTTAAGTAAAAAAACAACAACAACCCAGTTCCATATTTCCTGTTGTAACTTACTAGGCAATAACTTGTCATTATGTTATTGTCTGATAACGCACAACAGGAAATATGACACATTTTTATTTTCACTTAATTAATTTCCCTAATTCTTCTTCTTCTTATTATTCTTAGTATTGCATTTCCTAAAATAAAACAATAGTAAAAAAAAAAATTAAATAAAATAATAATTGTCTCCTCATCCATTTGCATTCATAAGGTTTATAAATTTAGCTTATATTGCTGAATCAATCCACTACAAACAAACATTCACTGGTAATATGTGTAATGCTGTAATGACATCAATCAATCAATTAATCAATCAATCAGGCACATTTCAGTAGTTTAAAATGTAAAAACATTTATTTTTCATCACATTTATCTACATGGCCCTTTTATAAAAGGTAATAATACATTGCAGGAACAACAAAAGTAAAAAAAAAGAATAATTGCAAAATTATATATATATATATATATATATATTTTTATATAAATTCATATATTTAAAATTCAAAATACATTGCATATATGAAATAGCACAATTCCTTCATTAGATAGTGATTTAAAAAAATGGATGGGTTGGGTATTTATTTACTCATTTATTTAAATGTCTAAAAATATTCAAGCATGGAAATATCAATCCTGTCTAGTTTTCGACCCTGCAATCATTTGTGAGGCACATTTAAACGTTGACTTTGGGATTCGAAGCTTTCTCAGGAAAAGTTTTTATTTTATTTTGGCACTTACAGTATTACAGTTCTGGTCTGTAAAGCAAATGATTTTCTACAAGGCATCTGTGGTATCATTAAAAAAAGAATAAAAAAACAAACAAACAAACAAACAAACCAATAAATCAAATACTTCCACCTTATCAGAAGGCACAGAGCACATAACAAAACAAAAAACATTCATAAATTTATTGCCCAAATGTACAGATACAAAACACTAATGCTGTACATACTACCTTCAACACCGGCTTAAAAAAGTTTGCATTTGACCGAGGTCAACTCGTATTCATTCTCTTGCTCTTTTAATACTGTCACATATGAAAATAACTCTGCATAATTTATACAGTAAGATGCTTTTAATGCCTAGTTGACCGTTGATTCAAAAAATAATAGCAAATAGGTCTGACGAACGCACAGCATTCGCGAATCTGAGGATCACACTGGTTTCAACCTTTTGTGTTGTTTTGTTTAATTCATTCAATTTTCTTTAAAGAGGTACTTTGCATAATGTCCACATTCAACTGTTCAGTGATTTAAGTAGCTTCAGGTAATGACTTAATAAAACAAAGTTACTGTATTCAGGAACATCATTTAACATGTAATGACATTGGATTAACATGATGTGAGATGAGCTATAGTTGAATGAATTCTTTACTGGCAAATAAGATACAAATACAAATGTAGGAAATGTTATAAACACAGTGAGGTACAGCGGTGAAAGGAAGACCACTTTGGGCTTCTTTCGAAATTAACACTAAGCGGATTAAAACATATCGTTTGCTTCACGGTCAGCTTTCACATCAGCGCTGATTCCGAGGTTTGGCTTTAAATACTGCATGTTAGTACTACTGCTTTTTACAATCTTCGATTGGTTTTCACAAGACCAGACACGAGCCTTTGGCAGGGGATCATCTTTCACCCGTGGAGTGCTACATTACACTGAAATTCATAGGAATCACTGTCAGGCTTTTATTGACTTTCCGACTTTATAGGAATGTTACTTTTGAGATTGCGGTGATTGACACCTTGGCTAACCAATAAAATATTCCTGGCTAGAGGGACCTGCTCGGGAATGTGACATGTGGGATTGTGGTGAGTGACGGACGAAACACTGTGCAAACCTACACTTGTTTTCCTCGGCTACGGCCAATGCGTCAGACTTCCAGTTAGGAGGAATAGTGAGAGAAAACATCTCTGAACCTGAACTTTCCAGTTGCCAAATGTATATATATATATATAGCCAGATATCCTTCCTGTTATGCGATTGTTATTTGTGAATAAGCTTTAGCGTATTGTATAAAGTAAATAGATAGAGGAACGAACACCATTTTCCTGAAATCATTGGAATGTTAATATTATCTGTATTAGCAGAGAGAATGTTGTCACAGTGTCACAGTGATTCTTTCATTTGTCATTTCTTTTGAATTAATTTTTTATTTTTTTTTGTGCTGTAGAATTTGTCTAAACTCGAGCTTATGACATAAGCTATACCCCAGTTTATGGGACTAGAGACAGTTCACATTTGCACACCATGACCATTTACAGCTATGGAGATTGAGCGTTTGAACCCATACTGGGTAGGTGCATGTGTGTCGAGGCGATGCTTTGGCCCATATTGTTTACAACAAAAAAGAGTGACACAAAAATGTATGAAAACAACAACAACAAAAAAAAAAACAGACAAAAAAAAAAAACAGATACTTGTCTTGTGAATAAGTAGTACTCCATTTCAAAGTGGATCAACACGACATCCAGTTTTTGGTACTTTCTTTCCCCTTTCTTTTTTTTCTCGTTCTTCAAGAAGTTTCTTGCTTTAGTGAATTTAGCCCTGATTCTCCTTCATTTTACAAATTGAATCACTTTCATTCCCTTCTTTTTTTCAGTTTGCCTTCCTTCAGAGTGCAGCTTGGGGTTGGCATGTGGCTTCTAGAGAAGACTGATAGGATTTAGTAGTAACTGCCCAGGTGAGAGGGCATGTGAGAGTTGGGATGTCTTGGCACACTGGCACTGGGGTATATGCCTGGCGTAGGGGAGCTCCAGTAAGGATTAGAAGGGCTGAAAAAATTGGACGAAGTGACGGGCATGGAAGGTGGGTGCGGCGAGACGAAGTTGATCTTCTGCTGGTGAGTGTGGTAAGAAGGCACGTAGGCCAAGTCAGACTGGTACTTGTACATGGAAGTGTCGGTGGGGTGAGGCTGCGTGGCCTGGGCGATGCCATGGAAGTCAAACTTGTAGGCGTATCGCTTGCCGTGCACCTTGGTCATTATATTTTTATCGTAGTAGTAGCGCAGCGCACGGCTCAGCTTGTCGTAGTTCATGTTGGGCTTGCTCTTGCGCTCTCCCCAGCGCCGCGCAACCTCGTCTGGGTCGGTCATCTTGAACTCGCCATTGGTCCCTTCCCAAGTGATGCAGCCAGCGTTGGCGCTGTCGGATAGTAGCTCAAGGAGGAACTGCCACAGCTGGATCTGGCCTGAGCCTGGATATGTAATACACAGATATGTGTTTATGTATATCACAATTATGTACACAGTTTAAAAGAATGCTAGAACAAGACATAATGTGCAATGGTAATGTGCATATCTTTCTTTTATTTAATTTTTTTTACCTGGGTTGGCAAGTCGACTGCTTGCTGGTCCTAAGATCTGATATGGATCTAAGAAACAGAAGGGGTAAGGGCTCTCTTAGTTCCGCATGATGCCAAATTGTCAAATGATTACAAAAGTGCATTTTTGTTACCTGGCTGAGGCCGAGTTTGTTCAGTGCTCTTAGATACATTCTGTGAGACCACAGTAGGGGAGCCTGGAAGAGAAGAACACAGGGTGAGCACACATTGAGCTGATGTCACCTTACATATCGTTTAAAAAGAAACAAAAAACGAGCAGCTAGTCCCATCACTGCATGCTTTATACAGCATTAAAGTGATATGTCATATTGAATCACTCCCCTTCCATCTAAGCCATCACTTATGCTATATACTAAATATGTTGCAAAATGGCTTCACAATGATTCTAGACCGTTACCCAATCTTAGTTAGAACCCTCTCTGCATTATGGTTTGCTTTAAAGGGACTGAAAAACCATTTAGTGTGCTAGATCAAACTCGGTGGATTTGCTCATTCATGATTCTTTAAGATTGTTTAAACTGTCTTCAATATTTTTGCATACACACCTTTACCACTGTGCACGTTGTTTGACCAGCCTGTCCTCCGTACAGCATCATATGAGGGGTCTGAGGAGAAGAAAGAGACAATCCTGTTATTATTATTATTATTATTATTATTATTATACAATTTTGCTAATTAAATTGATCACACACACACACACACACACATATATATATATATATACACACACACAAGTCCCACCTAATTACTATATATATTTAAACAGGCCCTTCAAATTCAAATCCCAACTAACAAAATAAAAATAGTTATGTTCTACATTCTTCTTTAAATGTGAGATGAATGAGAGAGAAAAATAGAGAGCTGGTGTGGTTTTTATCTGGCTTTCAGCATGGCCAAAAAAGGCTACCATAAATCATACTTAAGCAGATTTCATAAGACATGCCAGAATTTAAAAACACACAGACACTCAAGCAGAAAAGTGCTCACTGAAATATAATATATATATATATATATATATATATATATATATATATATATATATATATATACACAGTATATATATATATATACAGTATATACGAAAATGCCATCATCAGTATTCACCGTAGTCCGAAAAAGTATCACTTCTAGCTCTAATCTTAAAACGGTTCTTCTTTTCTGGTGTACTTTAAGTCACAGACAGTCTTAAAAGTGAAAAAGGAAAAAAGAAGCGAAGAGGGAAAAATCATCAGACGGCAGAAAATCAAGGAGGCACCTCTATATTTCCCATGGATGTTCTGGACAGACAAAGAATTCTCTTGTAAAGTTCAAAAACAGTCTCAGTGTGCCTCGAAGCATAGTGCTGTTCCTTCTGTTCCACACGGAAATTAGCCGGCTATCACTGCTAATTATTATCCCCATTCATTCAGACGGTCTGGCTGCCCTTCTGGCCTTAATGATGAAGTGACTGATCGCTTTAGGCATCGAGTTGCACAAATTTTGACCAAGACATAGTAGTGGGGCCACAAAAATGTACAAAGACTAATAGCCAGTATGCTAAATCCAGGACATAGGACTTTTTTAGTTTTCTTCAAGGTTAGACAATTTCAATCTCTGCAATAAATCATAGGCTCAAGGTAGAACTGTAATAAAATTGTAGCCTTTTTTTCCTAGGGCAATAGTCTTGCATGAAATCAAACTGAATTAAACCAACTTCAAATTATGTTTATGTATTTCTTCATTTGAAGACATTTCTCCAGTCTAAGCAGTATCATAGTTAATCCTGATGGGACCTTATTATCGCTTACTCTCTGTATTAACGAAAACCATTATTAAAGAAATTTCTTTCCCCTGACTCAGCACCTCGCAGCTGCCCCTGCTGACAGGTACGACCCAGCACTGCCATCTTCTGGTGAGTATCCCTAAAACCCTGTTCTGGGTGGGTCTTAAATACATTAACTACTGAAAACAAAGTAAACGTTTGGCTTGGAATGAGTTAACAAAACTAAACGGCCCACTTCTTTCAAAATCACAACACATCTTCGGCCAACATTCCTCAGTGAAAACAAAACTGAGGGATAGTGACCCTGCTTTCTGAAACTCACGGACGAACAGAATAAGCACAGAAAAAAAAGTTTCATTCAAAACTGTATGCATCAGAGCTGCGAATATATAAAAAGAAACACATCATGATGTAATTCAGCATATTAGTTGTGATATTGCATATATTGACAGCTAGTTATGCCTAATATTAAAACTGACTCAACAAACGGTTCTATTGCTGTTTCGCTGTAATTAATTTTCATCACTCTTTCTGGTCCTCATTACAGTTTTTTTTTCCCCTTCCTGCTCACGTCTCAATATCCTCATGTTTATCTTTGTCTCTAGAGTAATCTAGTACAAGACCTGGTCCAACAGGGTAAAGAAGGATAGAGAGACGGAGAGAAGGAGGGAGCGAGTCCTGAGAGAGTTACGTTTCCTGCTTGCTGAGCCTGCACACACAACCTCTCTTTGTTTTCCTGGCCCCTTTTTCCCTCGCTTTTTTCACCCCCTCCACTGTGAAAAAACACACACCAGTCTACCTCCTTCCAGGAGAAGGCCCACAATCCAGTAGGGAATGAGCAAGAGAGAGAGAGAGAGAGAGAGAGAGAGAGAGAGAGAGAGAGAGAGAGAGAGAAGGGGAAGAAAAGAGAGCGAGCAGACGAAATACGTCGTCGGAATTTGAAAAGAAAACAGTGGCGGTGGATGTTACTACTGTCTGATAGGCCCAAAAGTGCTGGAGGTGGACCGACTTCAAATCTAGCCAAGGAAAGCCCGGCAATGGCTCCTCAATAAACTCCCAAAGCACAAACACTGGAGATCTGAGAGGCTCCTGCTCCTAATTGACTTCTAATTTAAACTGACTCAAAAGTCAGACATCTTGATTCAGAGGAGCTTACTTGACATTTTATGCAACAGCATTGTTAAAGGTAATGGAACTGTCTGACTACGAGCTCAGAATTTCTCACAGTGCTTTCCCACTGTGCTCACTTTGTTCATCCCAGCTGTGCTGCTCTGGGTGTGGTGGTTCCTCAGAGACCAGGCTGCACTGCGTCGACAAACTGAGTCATTACACAACTAGCCAGCCATCTAGACTACCACCGTTCCTAAACCGTGTGCTTCGCTCAGCATTGCGTAGCTACCAAAAATGTCCTTTATTGCCTGGTTTGTCCTGCATGTTCTATTCTAGTCCTGAAAACATGATGCTTCATGTCACAATTTAAATGTGCACTACTATGGTAAAGTATGAAAACTGTATATGATTTATAAGTGGTATTTTTCTTCTATTGTTCTGTGATTCCTTTAAATGGGGCATTGGTGGCTCAGTGGTAGGTTTCTCGTTTGCCATGGGGAAGGCCCGGGTTTGATTCTCAGCTAATGCACAAACCCCAACCACTATATGTAGTGCCGGTCCCAAGCCCGGATTAAAATGGGAGTGTTGCGCCAGGAAGGGTAAAACCTGTTCCAAGCTTGTGTGTGGATCGGCTCATCCGCTGTGGAGACCTCTTGCTGGGAGCAACCAAAAAAACAACAACAAAAAAAAACTATTTCTATAATTCCTTTAAATATCAAACTTGATAAACAGATACACTATGCAAAATTCCCACTGTTGATTTAACACCCCAAGTGTTTATATATGACCTAATGGTCAAGAATGTACTCTGAAAGTGTAAAATCAACACTCTGGGTGTTAATTTAAGACTAAGGATTTTGCTGTTCAGTACTATGCAAAAGTGTCATTCTTCTTATTTTTCTTCCAAAGAGACAGACTTAATGCAGTCTTGAGGAATAGTTCTTTCTTAAGCCCTTTTTTGGCTCTTATTTTTGGCATATTTTTGGCTTTCATTTTCAGTTCAGTCCCTGTACCTGAACAGTTTCAGAAGAATGTTTTTTTGTTCGTTAAACCACACAGTGACCTACAGTATGCATCACTCAAACATTAAAAACTTAAAGCATGAACCAGTGAGAAACAGGTGCAGATGATGACAGATGATCAGGCCGGTGATTAGTACATTGCTGATGCTGAATGCTGAGTGGTTGGAACACATGAGAGGGGAAATGAAGTTGCTGCTGATGTTGTTACATAAACAAGCAATTTTTAAATTGTGCTTTGTAGCTTCTTGCAGTAAACCATTTGTTTTCATTTCTTTAATTTAATCTACATCTTCTATATTAATAGAAAGAAATGAGGGATGGCTCACAAATTTTTCACAGTAATGTATATTATAAATGTAACTCACTTGTTCAAACCAAAAACACTAAAATTATGGTCACTGTTTATTTTTTCTATAATTTATCCTTAACACATTATATAATTCGTGCTTTATCAATCTAATTTAGCCTTTCCTTCAAATGCATTTTAGGTAAAAAAAAAATAAAAAAAAATAAATAATATATATATATTACACCTTACACTGCATTCATTAAAGGTTGGCTGGTTAATGCTTTTCTCTTTGTAAAAGGTTCAAAACTATAAACTTTTGAGAAAACAATAATGAGAAAACAAAAAAATATTTTTTCACACCTATATTCACCATAGAGTGTGAAATGTAAAGGCATTTTACATTTACAGCCAATGAAAACAAGATGACAAAGAAAACAAAAAAATACCAGGATGTTGTTTTAAGTTACACAATAATTAGCTTCAACAATGTTCCAGCAGTGGTCTCTTTGTTACTGTTGTTTGCACTAATGGCTCTAATGAGGGTTTTAGAGGTTCCTCAGCATGGCTCAGATATGCTGCTTTTCCTTTGGCACTTATCAACGAAAACACTTTTCTGCACTTAGAAAGATATCTATGTGCAATCAATGTTATTACAGGCCTGACAAAGGGTTTAAGTACTACGCAGACATGTAAGAACAAAGACACCTTAAATTTAAAGTTACCAAAATACGTTGCCAGTATTATGACTATCATTCAATTCCGTTTTTTTTTTCCAGATTAGAATACCCATCTTTAAGCATGATGTACTGTATAGATTTTATGCACAATATATAAACCTCTTATATAGGTCGAAACAAATAGATAAAGTGGTCAAGTGGTTTATCACATGTTTATATTAATATCATGTCTCATTCTTAATGTTGCTATAACAGCAACTAACACTTACTGTAATACATACTTGTATATTAGACACTTAACAGACATGAAATTTAAAACTTATGTATAAACGATCATAAACAAAGGTAATAACAGGAAATGGCTGACATTCCACAACATTAAATGTAGCTATAAATAGAGTTTAAGAAAGAGACAATAAACACATTTGGAGATGCTAAAGTGATAATAAAGTGTTGTTTCAATCACGCTGCCTTTTTCTGATCCTCATTATTGATTAAAATATTATTTTCCTATAACAACATTTTCCTTTTGTTTTAGTCTAAAATAATATCACTGGTCATCCCATACAAATTGACTTGTGCAAATATTCCATTTTTAATGTGAGACCATGCTAGGATAAATAATAGAAGAGAATAACTCGGCATGACAGAATATTTCCAATAAGGGTGCATGGGATACTACACCTTATACTGATTAACACAATTCAGATAAACACACTCTGAAGTGCATTTAACAATAACTGTAGTGGTCATTTTAACAACAACAACAACAACAACAACAAAAAACAACAACAACAACAACAACAACAAAAATAGGGCCTTTAAAGATTCTAATGCTTGATGTACATAGAACCCCATAATATCAAAACATAGCACTGTTGGGAAATAGATCAGGATATGCAGCAAGTACACAGTAATCTAGTATAGCTATATTGCATACTATATGTTTGCTTTATTATTTAGATTTATTTAGATATGGAACTACATTTGTGACAATGAGAGTGGCTGCATTCTTATAATTGTAAAATTGGTTATTCCACATAATTTCATAATGAACAATTGAATAAAAAAAAGCCCAAAACGCCTTTCTAGTGCCACCTTAAATACACAGATAATAATAATAATAATAATAATAATAATAATAATAATAATAATAATAATAATAATAAAGCACCGCGATGCTCAGAGACTAAACCATTGCTTTTCGCCAAACCCACACAATCTAAAACTAATGTTGTCTAATATATACACTCGAGGGAACACAACAGCCCATTTAACTAAGCGGTTCTGCTCTGTTATTGTGGCCGGGACTTTCAGCATTCAGAACTACACAAACGCAAACCACTCACTCAAATCATATTCCGTCCCTTTTTATTGGGGCCTATGACACCTGTCTCTCAACTCCGTATCTGTTCCTCTGTGTCACTCTCTCTCTCTCCATCTCCCTCACTGTTGGCTTTGAGAACCAAGGCACGTGTCTTTTGTCTTGCTAATTCCCTGCCCTGTGAAAGGTCCTCGACCTGCACTTCACATTCAGGTGGAAGCTGAATGCCTGACTCAACAGCCACGCTGTCTTTATTTACACGGAACAAAAACAGCACCTGCTGGGCGCCCGGGCCGTGCCCATTGTACACACACTCAGACAGAAAGAGAGAAAGAGATGATGGAGACTGAGAGCTCATTGATCAGTTATAGCTGTATTACTCTCTACTCCTTTAACATCTGCAGGTATTGATAAGAAGATTAATGTCTTTGTGTTTAAAGCTGATGAATTAAGTTGACCTGTAACTGCTGCTGAGGGTAATGATTTGGTCTCATGTATTAAACTGAATAAAAATTCATCAAGAAAACGTTTACACAGAAAATGTGACATTCATGATTATTCAGTTAGTGTGGAAAAACATTCGTACCACATTACATTTCCTGAGACGGGGTGAATTTACAGTATGTATAAGGTCCATGTGAACAACTATCGTCTTCAGAATTGTGTAATTGCTTATAAATTATGGCTAATCTTAATCCTAGATTATGGTGTCAATTTAAAAGAGCTAATTTCAATTACATACAAAAATATAATGTAAGTTGTGGAATAAGTTTCATATTATTGACTTGAAAATGCAATTTAAGTCAAATCCAAAAATTAGGAAAAGGACAAAAGTATTGCCACTGTATTTACAAAGAAGGCAAATTTAATGTGGGTGTACTACAGTACAGAGGCTGAGCTGGAGTACTTATAGATTTGGTGCACCACCATTATACATACCCCCTTATCACAAGAAATATTTCATTGCATTATATTATATAAAATAAAGTACAATAACATATAATAACACAGAATATAGATTATAGACTATTGCTATGATTATTTCCATAATAATATTGCCATATTTTAAAATGGTGACTAATTGGCAAAAAAAATCAGATTGGCCTGTGATGAAATGTATACACAGCTTTACAAAGTAAATAATAAATAAGTCTTATGTTACAGTATTTATATCTACTTAAACATAATTTCAAGCACAACTGTAAGATGCAAAGAGTAAAGCATGCCAGTCTATCCTACCTTCTTTGGCAGCCAGACGAGGAGACTGGTCAGTGTGAGATGGTGCATTATATGATAGTGATGAGCTACCTGCAAAATATAAGAGAATAAACTATTTAAAGATATGTATCGAATGCTAGAAAGTTACTAGAAAGCCTAACATGTTTATTAATGTGTAATAACAAAGTAAGTACAGTGTAATTACTGCTCATTGGGTGGAGCTTTAAGCCTGTTTTATTTCAGCATAAAACAGAGATTTGTCACACTTCCAAACTGCCACTGAGCGAAATCCATCACGAATAAGATCATAATCTAAATTTAGGCATAATAAAAAATGTAATGTTATTGATGGACACAAAGTACAGAAATGATTTTGGTGATATATTTTGGGTGTGTGCCGGGGATAAAGGGTGCCTGAAAGCAAATGTCTTATGGGGGAAGTTGAGGGGACTTTGCACACATATTTTAACCTCCAGGCCCCTCACCCCCCAACACTGTGGTGTTGAGACCCAAGAACAGGGCAGCCATTGTGTAGGGTGCGATCCCCATGCAGCAATCAAACACTGCTGCCCCAAAAGAAAAATAAACCCCCACATGGCCGCCGGCAAGAGAGAGAGAGACAGAGAGAGAGAGTCAAAGGAAAGGAAAAGACAAACAGACACACAGAGAAAAACAGATCAAGTGTAACACAGACTGGTGTAAGATCTAAAGGCTAATTCACACCGAAAACATTGTCTGTTTTTAGCCTTCTGTCTTTGCACACATTCATTTACAATCCACACCAACCATATGAACTGAACGAATCTGTCAAAATACAGCTTGTTCCTGCTGTATTTTAGTCCATATTTTAGTCCATTTCAAATTATGTTTAAAATGATAATTTACAATGTTATCTGTGATGGCATCCCATACAGGATTTATTGCCACCTCATACTCAGTCTACCTGGGATCAGCTCAGTATCCACCCTGATTATGCCAAGGATAAATCAGTTACTTCAACTTAATCAGTAAACAATCAAAAGCATCAAAACTGCATGCACCAATTTATCAGCAGGGCAAAGGAGGGTTCTGTAATTACAACTGGCAAAACAAACAATTTCCCAACATTTAACACATCGGCAGTGTTATAAAAAAATTATATGGACTGTTTTTTTTTTTGTTTGTTTTGTTTTTTTGGCTGTATAGAAATCACAAGCGATAGGGATTTGAGAGAACATTTACACTATGCACTTACACTTACACTTGCTGAGTCTGGGGTCAATTCCAATTTAGGATAAATGTACTTGATAAATATTTTTTACACATCTTTGCTGAAATATAAAAGTATTAAGGAAAATAAAATATTGAAAAAATGGTGTGTGTTCCTGTGTAATTTATACATTTCTATTTAAATTCTATTATATTTTGTAACTTTTATAAATTTGTACATTTCCAGTTTGTATTTCATTTGTATAGAAAATTCTATATTAAGGTTAATTGTATTCTCTAGCTTAATATTTTCATTGTAGTATACAGTAAAACAGTGTACAAACATTGCACTGGTTGATATTTATAAAATCGTGATACTTAAACAATCGAGTGCAAATCAACACCTAGATATCATCATAATATTGTTTCGGGTGGTCCTTGGTGATTTCCATTACTTCAATATAGCATATAGAAAATAATATATAAATTGCTGTAGGTCATGTGCATTTACTGTATTTTGGAACATTACTGTATCCATCATCATCATCATCATCATCATCATCAATGACTACTACTGTACATCTGGGCAATATACCCTAGGCAGTGCACCTAACAACATATTTGGGATGTGTGAGGGAATCTGAGGTGGACATCTAAGGACATGTGAACCATGACAGGGACAGTAACCAGAGCTTAGCCTGGAGGTGTGTGGGGTGGCAGTACTACCCATGTTGACATACAGTAGTAAGTTTTAAGCAATTCTAAAGGAAATATATATGAACATATGAAACGCAGCAAACATTTTGACACAGAATCAATAAAACAGCCCAAAGTCTCATGATTTATCTTAGAATCTGCTTAAAATCTGTATATTGCCATACAAGCTTTTAAGAAAATTGTTTGTTCGTGGCTTTCCTGACAACGCTCTACAGTTCGTTTTCCTTTGTAGGACAAATTCCAGAAAGCTTTGATGATGTTCTCTCAGAAAAATGCCTTGATCCTTTTATTATGCACAGTCCGTTATGTAACAAATGATGATGATGATGATGATGCTCCTACGTGACAATGATTTATTATTATTTCTTTTGAGCTGGTGTATCATTTGCGGTGACCATAAAAAATGGATGCAAAAGAAAATGTTTGTGAAGATTTTTGGTTATCTACAGGGCATGTCTTTTACATGAACGGAACAGTCTGCCATGTTTGCTTCGACTCCATATGTACATAGAAGAAGACCAAGACCCATCTGCTGAGGATCTGGACACCTGCATAACTCATCATTACTCCCCATAATGCCAAATTTTGTTCCTTCCCCCCTTTTTCTCCTTATTGCTGCTAAGAATCAGTTCTCTTTTGGCACGACTCCTTCTGCTTGGCTCTGAGACATGTAAGCTATGCACTGACACACATACTGTATACACTCGCAGTCAGAGCATTCTGTTGGTATTTATTTCCATTGAATCATACAAGGAAGACACACTCATTCAAGGATAACACAGATACAAGGAACACACACACACGGATTACAGAGAATGGTGCTAATTTTCACAATCACCAACAGCTGGTTAACGTTAGGAGGCAGATCAATAAAATTCAACAAGCACAAGAAATAAAAAAGAGGTAGAAAAAAAAAACAGAAAGAGTAAAGCTGCACACATGTTTATGGGTTGTGTAAACTTCCAAGGCCTTAGAATGCTGGACACTGGGTTTGTCTCGGCAGCG
The DNA here is from genome assembly GCA_011419295.1 of Clarias macrocephalus. Lineage (NCBI taxonomy): Eukaryota > Metazoa > Chordata > Actinopteri > Siluriformes > Clariidae > Clarias > Clarias macrocephalus. Next base: position 28,370 of record JAAGKR010004344.1, on the reverse strand, counting down.
TGTCCTTTCTGTTACTACTGTCGCAGAGTGTGTAAAACATTCAAACTCACACTCTCCCTCTCTCACACACGCACACACTCGCTAACCCTCTGTTTTGTCTGCCGATTGTTCTGAAGAAGCTGATACAATGCTAGCGGTTCACCTCCGCTCCACTCTTGGCTGTAATTTAAACAAATTCTCAAATTGCAGCCAAATTGAAAGCACATTGGTGAGTGGGCGGCAATCGTGCACAAAAATCTGGATAAGTGACCGACGGCGAAACCAAAATAATGCAGGCGCAGGCCACACTACTTTACTCCAATATGCACTAGCAGCCTCCAGCATCGGTGCATGCGGCAAGAGATTCAATCTACTTTCCATGAGATCCAGATTTGAGTCAAGGCCTGGTGATGGAGCACATGTTTAGATTTCCTGTCTGCATCTGACTGTATCTAGCGCTCTGTTTAGATCAACGTATGTACGCACGTACAATTCCTTGCGTCTCAATATTTGAATTTGTGTGCGTGTCTGCTAAGCACAAAGATGTCTGTGTGTGTGTGTGTGTGTGTGTGTGTGTGTGTGTGTGTGTGTCTGTGTCTGTGTCTGTGTGTGAGTCAGCAGCAGCAAAGCTGTTCTAGCAGTGTGGCCTGAGGCTGGAGGACTGGTGACCTTACCCTGCTCTGTTGTGTATAAGCCTAATGGCATGCTGGAATGTTAATCGGACTTTCAATAAATAGAACTAAACACATACAGATTTGTGTAAAGAATAATTATACAGTGTGCCGTCAGCTTTAGGAGACACCTTACAGACTGCGCGTGTAGTTATGAGGGAAACCAGAACGTTCTGGACAGATTCCTTATTTGTCTGTGATTGTGTTTGTTTGTGTTTCCAGCGGAAGAAAAAAAAAAGATTAGCTTATGTTTCATATCTCAGGGGTCTGAGAGTCAGCCACACCCTGGTAAATATATACACACACTCACAATCATCCCTACACTATCAAAAGCGATCTCGGGTCACACTCGAACATAACTAGAAGCAACACAATGCGCATTTCTCAAACTGTGTACACACACTGTAACAGACAATATGCCACTATACTGTAACTCTGTCTAGTAAATAAAGCTAACCGAAAAATTTCAGTGCAGGTTTGTCTTTTTTATTCACATGTTTTTGTTTCTTTTCTTTTTTGCTCAGGAGTCCAGCAAAGGCAATTGAAATTGCCGAGCGGTGGATTCTGAATCATTTCTTCACTTTCCAAAGTACACACAGGCAAAATCAAAAGCAGTTTCAGGCAGATCCACAATGGCCCACACTTAAGCTGTGGCTCAGTTCTGCAGCAACCGTCCTTAATGAAAACTCCAAACGGCAGGCTCTCCTGAGAAAGGAAAAAAAAAGCATCCAGAGAATGCTCTGCCCTGCAGCTCACAATGCCTCCGTTATGCTCTCGATCCGTACGCAGGCCCTCGGCTCAGCTAGCCGCACAAAACTGTTGACACCCACGGAATTAAGTTCCCATTACCTCACGCTGCTGAGTCTATTGGCCTGTTTTATTTTTCCTCCTTTTTTTTTTTTTTTTGAACGGCTGCTTTTAAGCACCAGGACTCCACCCGCCTTGGAGCTGAGCTGCTGTCATAATGTTGGGATGGGCCAGCTGTTTCTCTCATCCCGTTTTGGTCCAACACCACTGGGGCCTGACCTTTTAGAGGATGCTCAGCTAACACTCAGGATGCTTGCTCTGCTTTTTTTTTTTTTTTCTTTTTTTTTTAAGCAATCTGTACTTTGTGCTTTCACGTGACCTCAAAAGCCAAAGCGATCAGATTGAACGTCTGGACCGTAAACTCAAGCAACTCTCCCAACTTGGTCCAGATGACAGCACATGTACAGATGCGGCAAAGTGCTGCTCATAGATTACATTGACCAATCGGGGTTGGGGGTGAAAGCCGCCAGAGGAGCTCTGCCAGAACATGAAGCGCTATAATGTAAGAAAGCCCCTGGAAGAGAAATGAGGCAGACTCCCTCCGTTGTAAATTAGGGATAAACTTTACCGTGCAGTGCGGAGACAGGGGCCTTGCCTGGCAGGCTCCTGAGGCCATACACCTGGATCTAGTCTAGGCCTGCCCATGGCTGAGGGCACACAGAAGGGGAGTAAATTTGGTTGGGATAGTTATCAAAATTCTTCATGGTCGCGGCAGCTCTGCCAAGCAAAACGTGGCTGTCCTGAGGAGTTATGGGGATGAGAACAGCCAGGAGTGGCCACTAGGCTGAAAACTATTAAATGGAAGAATGGCGCTCTAACTACATGGCCTAACGTGCTAAATCAATCTTTTGTGTCTGATTCCACTACACAGTGGTTTAGAGTAATCAGAGAAACCCTGTGTATAGTTTACATTTGTGGTCGCCATGTTCTGGCACAAATTCAAATTGCTATGCCTTATCTTGTAGAAAAGAAATTCATCCATGACTACAGGCATAAACGTCACCTCACTCTCTTTCACTCATTCTCTATACCACTTATCATGCACACACTCGCTCACTACAGGAACTTTGCAAATGCCAATTAGCCTAATCCGCATGTCTTTGGACTGTGGAAGGAAACTGGGGTACCTGGGGAAACCCTCCAAGGTACCCCAGGACATTCAAACTCCATAGACAAAGACCCGAGGTGGAAATAAACTTCACCCCTAGCCCTAAAATATCACATTCTTTTAAGACAGCAATTGAGAAACCATGTCCGGAAACATAATTATTCTGGCCAAATTTTGTTTATTGCTATTCCTTCATCCAAGAACTCAAATCACTGCCAAACGCTGTACAATTATAACTTTATTACTTATGTAGCTTGGTTTCTCAACACCCCATTAATTCTTACTTTCTTTGCTTTAAATGTCTCCTGGGACTATTTGTAATCATTTGACTCAGGGAAAACGATTTAGCAGGTGACAGTATTGTAAATTGACATCAGTGTCTATGCTCTTTCCACAAGCCAAACAATTATTTAGCCTCTATTCTGGCGGAAATATGAGCTTCATTGAACCAGGACATTTGATATCAGCATTAGACTTTCTTTTCTTTTTTATCAGTGCTGTTTTCTATTAGACATCTCTAGCAATGTGCTCCTGAGTTCAAAGCGGCGCTTTAATGTTCAGGCTTCTATTGTATTTCAAGTGGTTGGCGATTTCACATGGCAGGCATTATATCTGACCACAAGCCCTGTCACACTCGCTCAGAAACTACAACATATCAGCTAATGCCCAATATGTTGGACTGGATAACCTAAACTGTATTCCTTGGTGTTTCGCGGGATTTCATTTCCAAACGAGATGCAGGAAAATTGTGATATAAAAGAATATAAACAATAATGCAATCAAAATACAGTATTTGTGAGAATTTGTTCCTAAGAACTTCTGTTATATTTATTATAAGAAATTTCCTTTTTTTGTCCTCCGCAACAATCAGCTCAACACACTCAGTTCTGTTTGACTTTACTCTTCTCCACCCGAATGCTGTAATGATTCACGGGTTCCCTTTTGAGCTTTAAGGTTTCTTCCTCATGTCATCTCAAGGGGCTCATCCTTGACACTGTCACCTCTGTATATCCATGTTTCGCTAAAGCTTCTTTTTGACAACAGTGCTTTATAAATTAAATTGAATTTGGAAAAAAAAAAAAGAAAAGAGGCAGGGAGTGAAATGTATCTACAGGTAGACACTATTAATCTCAAACTAGCAGAGGCACACTTACTTTCCCTGAGGTAATTAAGATGTGAGAGCAGGACTTCAGCATTGTAGACAGTGGTGAGTCTCAGGAAATCCTCTTTGCTCATCTTACACAGTTCCTTGCCGTCCGTGTTTTGGAACATGGCCGTGTCGATTTCCAGGAGGCCATACTCTTTTACAGCCCAGTCGAGCCACTGCCGTACATGATCGGGGGACCACAGAGAAGGATCTGGAAAAAAAAAAAAATAAAACGAGGTCGGGTTGAAAATTAGTGCTGTAAATTTTATACTTTGTTTCTCTCTAAAATTCCCACCCATAAGCTAACACACTTTATGCATCTTACAAATTCCCAGGAAAAATGTCGCTTTTCCATGAATAGTGTCACTCCCCCACAGGGAGGATTCTAAGTCCAAGTCTGGTCCCGTCCTCATCCAGTTACAAAGTAGAAAGCATCAGGAGAATTAATTTCTGCCCTCTTGCACCACCTCAAAGCCATTCATTTTTATACATTTTTATTAACTTAAAAAAAAAAAAGCAATTCTATTCCAATACAGCTACATCCTTGACTTTAAATATCAACCTGACCCGTTTTCGTTGCGTAACTCCAGCATTGATCAGTATTTCCTAAGCAGTTACTGAAGATAAATGTATGAATGTTAATGCCAGTCATGCGAGCCTGGTCTTCAGCCATAGTCGTATGACAGCATGCACGTCTCAAGGGTTTATCACACAGCACCATGAAGTGCTGATTCATGCTCTAACCTCAGAATAAGATCATCACTATCATCCCGAAAACACTACACTGTATATACCCCGCACATTCTCTGCAGCCGTATTGAAAAGCCCTGAAATCCAGGCATGCTTTCTGTGACTCTCTGGTACCGTACCTGCCGGGACGATGACTCTCCTCTCGTTTGTGGTCATGTTCGGAGGTGGGGCACTCTTCTCATCCATGTAGCCTCCGTAACCCATCTGTGTTGCGTCTGAGCTGCTTACCAGCTTATTGCATTTCCCCACGCTGCAGTCCACTGGAGATTCTCTGGAATATGACATTACGTGATTAGAGAAGGATATTTTCGTTAAGTTAAGTTACTTACTGGATATAAATCACTATTACAGGGCAATCAATACTTGTTGGATTTTCTTTGCATTTGCACAGCATATCATTATTATGCTTAAACTTGGACCGCTCTTTTGACAAGTATAGGAAATCTTGTTTTAAATAATAAATGTATACTAGATTAGACCACTAACCTTAACCCTTGCTGTTCAGTTTACCTGGGAGTTAAGTACAGTAATATGCAGGAAATGGTGTTGCATAAAGACTGCATTGTATGAATGACTGTGACAGTACCTGGTTCCGTTGAGGTGGTCGTATTCACGTTTCACGTTAATGCGGGCGGGTTGATTGATCCACTCCTGCTGAGGCGGGATGGGATTGATCTTATGTTGCTGTCCGTAATCCTGTGTGCTGGATGCTGTCATGTCTGTTTTGGGAAGCGGGGCAGCAGCAGCGTAGGGAGGCTCGAACAGAGACTGGTCTTCACTCACCACTGATAGCGCCTCCTGGAGGAAGCAACAGGAAGCCTTTAGGTGAATCATGAATTGCACACACATCAAACACACAGATGCCTTTTGTTGCTGCAGGATGTAGAAGTATAATTCCAATATTCCCGAGATGAGACGATTACTTATGAGTGAGTTAATAATTTCTTCAGAATGTTTCAACATTTTTATTAAGTAACATTTGGACCGTGCTCAGTAACAGATTTTACAGAATGCCAAAATGAAAGCAGGATTTTAAAAAACTGGAAAAGCAACATCAGTTACAGAATGTAATCTTGCCTCTTTGTCCTGTTCATGACTGAAACACAAGCAGGTTGCAAAGTCAAAACAGATCCGCAGTAACTAGTCTGAGGTCGCTTCTACGTTTGACCTCGTTGCACGAGCTCAGCTGGGGTGATGTAGCTTTATTAAAAAAAACAAACCAAGCAGACATGCCTTTACATAGACTCACAGTGTCAACACGAGTGGGTGCTCATAGTTCCCTTATTCTACCCTTCAACATTATTGCTAATAACCGTTCATGTTTCATTCACATCTTTCAATGACTCCCCCTCTATTCCCTCGCTTTTTTTTCTATTTTCCTTTTTCTAAACTCTGTTCCTGTGTAAGCCAACACAATAGAACAGATTTCCTTCAGCTCCATTCAAACACTTGCCAAGACCTGCACCTGTTAATGCCGAGCCCTGGCACTGTACTTACTCACTGTATGTTGTAAGAAAACTAAATGAGGGACAATAATTAATCTCTACGTTCCTGACCTTTAAAATAATGATTATGAATGACACCAAGACTCTTCACTGATGATGATGATGATGATGATGATGATGATGACGTCAATTCAGTATTATTTTAAACCTGTACATGATATATTTGCTATCAGGCTGCTTTCTTTGGATTCAGTTAAATGCATCCATGCCACTGAAACAAGTTAATCTTAATCTAACCAACCCAGAGTATCCAGGTTAAAACAGCCTGTTCCCATCACTTCAGAGAAGCCTTCTCACATAATCACCCAGTATGTATGTTTTTTGCATTTTCAGCTTCTTGACAGGCACCGTAATTTTGACTGGCAGAGCCAACGCAGCATCTGTGGACACTATCAGAGGGACCCACAGCAGTGGAGCTGGTGAAGGATAAGTATGACACAGTGAAAGAATGCTACGATGGTGCCAGATAAGGACCATTCTGACTGCTGTGCACTACTTACGCTGAGACATATCAGACTGCACCATATAATTCATGATTGGCAGTCAGGCTTTCCCAAGATTACAGAGGGGTTTTAAAAATAGGAAAATCTAATTCCACACACACACACACACACACACACACACACACACACACACACACACACACACACATAGACACATGCATACACACAATGTACTGTTGGCAAAAGGAAGCATTCCTACATTTATACAGACGGGTGATCTCAGCAAGGCTGGGGCATGGAACCAAGGCTTTTATTACAACAGGGTTAAAGCGCTCACAAAAGTGGCATTTTCACCAGACCATAAATTAGCTATGCCTACATAGGCCGATTCATCCACGCAGAACCGCAGGCCTGGGCTTCAGAATCTGACTGCCGGGAGCACCCACAGCATTTCTTTTCACAACTGGAGGCTCAGACAGGAAGAAAGGCCAGGTTCGAATTTTCACCCAAGACTGACAGTCTGGGTAATTCCTGTGTCGGAGGAGAGCTTAAGTGTGGGGTATGTCTGGACTCAGCCAGATGCATCATGACATTAGGCTGGGATGGGCTTGTTCCCATTCTGAGCTATGCAAGGTGGTGATACAGAGTTCGTTCCAGTCCTTTGTTTAAGGAGGAAAAGGAAACCTGTCAGGAAACCAGATTGTGTAGAACAGGAAACTCCCAGTGGCAGAGACCCCCCCTGTGGTGGATAATGCTGTATGGGCCTTAGTTAATATTTAATCAAAAAATGGTGCTTTAGTTATGCAGCAAATATGGTAAAGATATATGGTTTAAGTTTAATTAATTAAATGTTCTTAACAGTGACAACAATAGTAGTAGTAGTAATACTACTAATAACAATTATTATCATTTTGTCAAATTTTATATTTGCAGATTTAGACACTTTTAAATGCATAAAAGGACCATAAACCTTCCTCCAAGTCACATGAGAAATTACGACTCAAGACAAAATATAAAATCTCAAGATATTCAAAGACTCTTCAAACACACTCACCACACCCAAAAAAAAAAAAAAAACACTAATATGACCACAAAGGTGGGAAATCAGACAGCACGCATAGATAGACTTTCCTAAACTTATTCCATTTGTAATTGAAAATTGAATACAGTTAAATCCAGTGCATTTAACCCTAGCTTTATTTTATCCAGCAGGGCTTTGTTTTGAAATAACCTGAACAACAACAACAACAACAACAACAACAATAATAATAATAATAATAATAATAATAAAACTTATCTAAACAGCTTATCTTGAATAACATGTAATAATTAATTCGATTATTTGAGTGCATTAAGTAAATGCAATAAATATTAAAACAGAGTCTGTGTTTTTTTTTTCTCACCTTCTCTTGGGTTTACTGTCACCAGTGAAGGTGTCTATGTATTAACTTTTTAAAATTTGAAAACAATAACGCAGTCAAGAAAGAAAGCAGTCTTGTGTTTCTCCAATTAATAGCCTAACAATATCAATTAAAACCATCTGTTGAGCTGGCTGTAGTGGGTGGGCTGGTTGTTTGAGGAGCCCGGGCTCTGCGCCACATATGGAACCTCCGTTATATGATTTATAGAAAACACTAGCGGCGCAATCCCACACAACCTCCACGCAACCTCATCAGCTAATTAAACACCACTGCATACTGCGAATCCAAGATGTATCAGGATAAATATGTAGTTTTTAAACAAACAGACAAACAAACAAACAAAAAAAAAAAACAGTCATCCAGAATGAGACTTATTCCTTCCTTCCCAGACGCGCGTCTGTACACACTTTCTTTTTGCGTGTGCTTGTGGATTCCATCTGAAAGTCGCGTATCGTCCTCTTTCCTTCTCGAACAACATTTTGGGGAAAAGGAAAAGGAAACCCGGAGGAAGAAAAAAAAACCCGTAGGAAATCTGGTCGCCAACGATCGGACGCGGTTTTACGCAGGAGTTTTGGCGAGCCGAAAGAAGAGCGCGCAATCCGGCGCAGTCCGCCTACACGAACCCGACCCATCCTCCGGCCTTACCTTAATAGTTCCGTCCATTTTGTGGAAAGACCGGTCGAACCCGACGATATCCCGCACATGACACGCGCCTGAACGACTTCCAAGCCCCGGTACGCGGCAGAGACACTTGAACCCGATGGGGTTTTGCTTTTCCCCCCTCTACATTTGGGAAATGAAGTCACTCTCGCGCTCGAGAAGGGAAGCCGTGTGCGTGCGTGAGTGTACGCGCGCGCGAGCGCGTGTGTGTGTGTGTGTGTGTCACTGCTAGCCCTGCCTTCAAGCCCTTCATCGCAGCCCCCGAAAAGCAGGATATTTGTCCCGAGGAGATAAGACGCGAAGACAATAGAGTTTCTTTCCTCTACATAAAAAAAAGATGTTTTTGGCTGGGAAATATTTACAGGATGGACGCCAGCTCTTTCTTTTTACGTCTGACGCATTTTAAGCAACACACCAGTCTCAGTGGGAAAAAAAATGTGTTATTGCAATAACACCAAACCTTTGGATTATATATACATATATATACCCTACGGAACGTTGTGCTTTAGGAGAGGCCCTGGAGAGTTGAAAAGAAAAAATCTTGCCATGTAAAAAGGTTCTTTGATGCATAGAACTCAATATGCAAACTCGATATACCAGCAATACACAATGCATGCAATTCTAGAATCAGTCTTATCCTTCACTATTTTTCTCTGCGCAGATATCCACCTCCTTTGCGCAAAAAAAAAAAAAAATATATATATATATATAAGTGACTACCTGCGCCCGCGCAGCAATGCTCGCTTCCCTCGGTGCGCAGAGTATAGGGCACTGTGTCTCCCGGAGATGTCCAGAGATGTTTCGAGGTCTTTTAGAGAAATCCTGAAAGCAGCAGGGGTGGCGCGCGCGCGCGGTGCTCGGACCCGTCACCGCTGCGGTCTGCGCTGCACGTGCGCGCGGAGGCGACTGCAAAAATGTAACTGCAACTGCGTATTTCCACAAGTCCCGCATACGCACAAGCATACGCATGATGACTGACAGGCTACCAGGTTTATTTTCATTTCTGACACGATTATAGTGTTTGCAGCATATGGTTTAAATATTGTCGTCTAGAGTTTTTTTTTTAGTCACTACATTTTAGAGGTTAAAGATAACAGATAAATAAAATTAAAAGTGAATAATTCAATATGTTCTCAAATCAATGTTATAATGCTTATATTCTCTTCAAAGCACCCCCTCCCATACACACACACACACACACACAGACACACAGACACACACGTGCATTCTTTTTTTTTCTTGTGCTTTCTTTTCATCAATTACACCAATTTATTACCAATCAGATTGAAGACAGAGTCGCAGATCGTGACCAGACCCCGAACCTCCAGACTTCCCCACTCCCCCCCTCCACCTCAAACCCCCAACCAACCACCGTGCCCGAGGGAGCGAGCCTGAGTCTGAGTTGAATGGCCTGTCTGCTCACGACTTGGGGGTCTGGGGGGGAAAGAGAGAGCTCCCCTAGAGACCAGCACATCTGGATCCTGCTAGGGGTCAAGGCTTCCCCCTGCCTTGGGGCCTGTGCAGCTCGCCCTAATTAAGGGAGACACCTTGTTTAACCATTTAGAGTCAAGGCGCCTACAATGGTCTCAGTGAACAAAACAGCACTGTTTTTAGTTTTCGTCAGATAAACCACCTTTCCCCTCCCTTTTATCCAGACCCATCTCTTTTTGGCAAACGTCAGTTTCAGTTGGGGTACAGCCAGTAAAACCTATAGTTGTTTTTTCCCCCAAGTCATTGCTCTTTGATTGTGATAGATAGTACATAATTGTGATAGATTTTGGTAGTCAGGATAAAGACTGTCACTTATCAGAGTATCAGATGAATGACACATGCATCTGTGCAGTGCTCAGTGACCTTTTAATTAAAACAAAATTATATCTGAGCTCACAGACAGGACAGGTTCTGCCAGATGGTCTTTAATAAAAGTACACCAAAGTGGGAATATCCCTCTATACACTCTCAGAAGAAAGAAAGCAAGAAAGAAAGAAAGAAAGAAAGAAAGAAAGAAAGAAAGAAAAAGGGAACTACCTTTACTTGTCTGGTATGTTTTTTATTAATCTTTAATATGTAATTCCTACACATGGAAATATAAAAATAATGTAATTTTAAAAAGGTATAAGGTGTACCTTTTTAAAATGACATTATTTTCATATTTCCATGTGTAGAAATTGGGGAATTTGGCTACTGTATTGTACCCAAAACTTTCAAAAGGTACACTTTGTGCACCAAAGAACAAAAAGTATACTTTTGATGAAACCAAATGAACAACATGGAAATATACATTTTGGTAGCTTTTTTCTATAAGTGTAAGTGTAATTTATTTAAACAAAAATGCCCTAATCAACCTCTCACTCCAGTTACAGAAAAACAACATGTATATACAATTCAGATTGTTAAAAAAGCTAATTTACATATAAATATTACTGCATGAACAATAATGCAATCTATTTTATGTGGGAATGAACACGAAACATAATCCTCCACTGAGCTGAAAAATAAAGAAGAAAAATGTGAATGTTGTATTATTTCACCTTTGTTAAAAATACTCAGTGAGTGACTCAATTCAACACTCAATTTCAAGACTTCGAAAAACTAGATGGTTTTATTTCAAGCATAATCACATTTATGTAGTTCAGTAATAAATCCTGATCTTTGTAGGGCATGGCTCCCAGCATGCCACTTGCCGAGCGGTAACAAACATGTCTTGTGGGCCAGTAAACAGATGCATGACCGTTTACATAGCAAGGAGCAAAACATCTGGCACAGAGTCCCAGCCTGACAGCCAACCATTCCCTCCAACCACAAACTGGGGGGAGAACTGGGATATGCTACACCATTGGAAAAGCACTGAAGTGGGAAGGATCCTTCGATCAGGGGTGACGTTTGGAAATGGTTACTGCTAGACACCCACAAACACTGAGCACACAACCTTGAGTGAAACAGCATGAGCATGAACATCTGCATTACAAACTAACTGCTTTTCTTTAAAGCCCACAACAACTATATAATCATATACCTACACTTGCTTTATCTTCTTCTTAATTAATGTATTTATTAATGGCACATGCCAGTGCTTGTCTATAATCTACCAGTGGAATAATTACTGGAATTTTCTATTCTGATTATTGAAAAGTTTTGATGCATCTCCTCTGACATCAGTTCCAGTTGTTACTCAAATCACAAGTTTATATATTAACACTTTCATTCTACAGCAACAAAATGGCAGATCCACACTTAAAATGGATTTTAAAAATGACAAATATGCTAATATTTAACAAATAAAATGAATATTTGTTAATATGGTCCCGTGCATGGAAGTGCTTGTAGATTCATGGAAGGAGTCTCCAGTTTCAATGCTTTATATCAGTTTTCCAACAATTCTTTCAACAATTCCAAAAACGTGCACTTTCCGTTTTCTAAGTGACAAGACTGTTTTTTAGCTGCTATAATATAATAATAACAGTAACTAACTTGTCTCCCAGACCTTCCAAAACGTTCTGTGACGATGAATGGATAAAACTTATGACATTCTGTTTATTAATAAAGAAAAAAAAATTGTTCCCAAATCACTGTGGTATTAGAGAGATTGATTATTTTCCTATAATAGCACATCCCCGGGTGTTTTTTCCTTACCTATTTATTTAGGGTAATTACAAAATGTGCTTCTGCTTACTCTTTCTGCAGAGAGAGAGAGAGAGAGAGACCCTGAATTAAGGTTTTTGTGACAAACGTTTCAGCTATATTATCTTAACCGTGACGCTGCCCCTGAAGATCGTGTTTCTCAGATTGTTCATTAGGCTTCAAACTTCCAGTCTCACGCAAAGAGAGAGAGATACAGAGAGAGAGAGAGAGAGAGAGAGAGAGAGAGAGAGAGAGAGTTCAGACTGCTGCACATAAGCGCAAACTGTCTGGCCCCCTTGCTCGGGGCTATAATTAATTTGAGATTTATTTTTATTGGAAAGCTCGAGTCTCGCCTGGCCTTAACCAAACAAAACCGCAGCTACGCAGTGGCTTCGGTCGAGTGGAGACGAATATTTCTCTAACACTGCTCTTCAACCGCGCCTGGGCCACATTCGCCTCGGTGCAGGCCTGCTGTACTCACTTACAGCTCAGGCTTCAGCAGGGTAATGCACCAGGAAAGCGCTCTGAGTTTACCAAAAACAGCTTTTTTAAGGGTGATATACAACTTCATTTCTATAGTTCTCTTAAACAAATTGATTAGTTTTATGTTAGATGGGTCTGCAAATGTCAATGCGTTTAGCAATATATATATATATATATTTTATATTTTTTTTTATTATAATTTCTTTTTTTCCCCCTTATTTATTCTTAAATAAGAATCCTTTTAATTATATAATCCAGTATAAAATATTTTGGTCAAATTATCTAGTCCAGTCTTTAACCAAGTTCCTATTAATTTATTATGTTTTTTTTTTTTTTTTGACTGAGAACTGAAGTATGCCAAACGGATTAGGCGTGATTACCTTCTGTTTATTTCACTCAACTGCTTTTAAGTGCATAAACTGTCTCTATGCATCTATATTCACAGCTCAGTTCTGCTTCAAAAGAACTGATCTAATGGCACCCGATTAGCTAATGTTTATCCAAGCCCTTCATCCAGTGCTATTTGTTATTAAGTCCGAATGGGGGAAAGCTGGATTAAGAAAGTAAAAATTTTCCTCCAACATTTCAATTTCTCAAACAAATGGCAGACTGTTCGTGGCACTCTGGCCTTTTGCACACTGTGAAACGGAGCAACACAAACGCGGCGTCTGCATGAAAAGATCCCTTATGCAAAGGGGGCAATAAGTCTCCGTACCATAACAAGTGGGACCTGGAAAGTATGCTGATTGTAAAGATATAATGAATGACTTTGCCAGGCCTGATATTTCATTTTCATGGCGCACGTGAGCGCCCAGAGCTTTTTTGATATATGAGGCATAGTGTAGTGCTACTTCTGTCATAAATGCAACTTTAGAAACGGCACCGTGCCTTTTTTTGTACTTCACGGAATGAACAACAATGACAGTAACCTTTCAAGAATGCATTGACCAAATACTCATGCAATAAGCTATAGGCTACAGGCTATATATACAATGGCTTTAGTCAACAAAAAAAACGAGATCTTTGTCAAGCGTAAACAGTGGCGCTTCCAGGAGGAACCTGCAACGTTTCTGATCTGAACAACATCAGGCCAAGTTCATCCCTGCACTTGCTTTCTACATACAGAGCTGTCATTTCATCAGCGTTTTGATCTATTGCAATGTGACAGCCAGATGTGTTCCATTGCTAATGTTTGCATCTTCAGAAGAGCAGGAAAGTGAAAATCCACAATGTGTCAAATGAAATAACATTACATGAAATGACCTAAGAACAGGTCAGACCTCTTTCTCTTTTAGTCAGTGAGATCACAAAACTTCCTTTTGTGTCAAGAATGAAGAGGTGTGCTGCACTAGAACACTAGTGTACAGGTGGAGCTGATGTTTTTTTGGATAGATTCCAAGCCACATCATACAGTAAACCTGCATCTAATACTGTACATATACGAAGGCACAGGCTTTATTTAGGCTCTGTGACGGCAATGATGTCTTACCTTGACATATGACGAAGTGTCAGGGACAGTCTGAAACATTGTAATTGAACAAAGGGCCAAAAATGGGTGACTCCCCTCTTCACAGCCCCTGTTGAAATAATAAAAAGTACACAACATCACAACCCTTTCTTAATCATTAACATTTGTAATATGTGATATCTGAGTCTCATGGCACGAATAATAATAATAATAATAATAATAATAATAATAATAATAATAATTTTATGCCACGCATTTAACAAAATCTGATTTGCACATATTGAATGTTTATAGACTTTACTATGCATTCATTTATTTCTTCTCCACTAAAATCCTTCCGCATATCTCCTCACAGAGAGGAATGAAATGAAATGTTTTTTTTTCTCTGCTTTAAATATTACCAGCTTGGTGGGTTTACAGTGGGCAATAAAATGCACAAAAACTTCAAAAATCTTGTGCTCTTTTCTGTTAAAAATTGAAAAAGTCAGTTGAATATTTTATTTCAAGGAAGTGGGCTCACATTTGAGCAAATTATTATTATTATTATTATTAGTAGTAGTAGTATTAATCAGAACTCCAGTCATAATATCTACTTTATCATTTCAATGAATAAGTTAGATGGTAAAAAAAATAGAGGCCCTGCCTCCCATGGCCTTCCTCCTGCACATGCTGAAACACTTTTCTCTCTAATAAGTGCAGCTTACAGAGTCCAGGGTGAAAGGGCAGCTCAGGGCCGGTGGCTTCTGCGTTCCGTTCAGTGCACAATTACAGCCACTATAGTGCTATTAAAGCAAATGCATCAGTACAAGAGCACAACGCAAACAACAGGAAACTGTCCTCACAATGACACTGTCTGAACGTTATTTTAAAGGATATGCTATACATCAATAAGGATGTAGAAGCAACCACCAGACTTTTCATGCAGGACTAAGTAGCAGGGTTTAGTTAAGAGATTGAGGAAAGTGTTTCTAATGGGAATGATGACTGGAAAGCAAGTCCGCATGTGGAAATAATGTGGACAAATTTAAGGCTCGTGCAAACTCATCTAAATATAGCCTAGTCCTAAGTTCTGAAAAGGGAGGTCAGAACAACAATAAATAAATAAATAAATAAATAAAGGAAGGAAGTCTATTTGTTTAACAGTGGGTAAGAGAACAAAACAAATAAACAAATAAACACACAAACAAACAAAGAACTATTTAGTTAGTTAATTCATGAAAAAAAACAGGTAAACAACATGCAAATTAGCAAACAAACATGCAAAGAAAAACAATTAATGATTAGATAGATAGATAGATAGATAGATAGATAGATAGAAACATTAAAACTTAATCAAAGGTGAAGTAGAAATACAATAAACTAAACAAACAAAAAAGACTTTTTGTCAGTTTATGAAAAAAGCAAACAAACAAATATGCAAATAATTAGATAGATAGATAGATAGATACAAAACAAAACATCAAAACTTAATCAAAGGCAAAATACAAGAAAGAAACAAATAAAAAACACTCTTTTCTTAGATAGGTATGGAAACAAAATAGCAAGAAAACAAATAAACATGCAAACTAGATAGATAGATAGACAGATAGATAGATAGATAGATAGATAGATAGATAGATAGATAGATAGATATATATTATAATGAGTAAATAATTATCTGCTTCTGCAATTACAAACTCTAACATCTTATTTTTCACGAAATGACGCCTCGGTGGGAGGAGAAAAGTTTATCTGACAGAGATAAATAGGGCAGTGTTTAAGATCTTAAGGTTTCACTACGCCTCATAAATCTCCCGAGTCACTGAGAAATTATTCCAAACAAACAAACAAACAAACAAGGTGACAAGACTCTGATAGCTACCTGAGCACGCGCCTGTACCTCTGTACCTGCGTGCAGAATAACCTGAAAGGCTTCTAATGCTCTCTCTCTCTCACACACACTCTCTCTCGGTTTACTCCTGCACAGGACCTCGGGCTCGACTCATAAACTCTCCCAAATGCGTTTCTCTCATTCCTAAACGAGCAGTGAATTCCGCATCTGCAGCCAATTACGCTACTCGAGACTCGGCACGACTGTTACACTGTTACTCCAGCGACTTTCTCCTTCTCTGCACAAGCTGTGAGTCTCACGGCGTTACACACACACACACACACACACACTCTCTCTCTCTCTCTCCCCTGATCTTCTCCCCGCGCCTCCGTCAACGCGTGCACGTGCGCAATTTACAAACGCATTGCATCCAATATAAATTATATTCAGCTCTAGGACTCCACACTGTCTCCCCTTCAGTCAACAGTGCACTACATGACGCGTTTGTCTCTCTACTCACCCGTCGTTACGTCTGATCACTCGCTTTAATTATCCTCCAAACGGAAAATAATTAGTCCTTTCTGCGCGAGCGCCGTTGCCATTGATGACAGTAGTTACATGTGATGAGGCGCGTGAACAGAAGCGCGCGTATGAATGGAGAGGCTCGTGCGCGCTGCTGACCAATCAGGGCCGAGGAGAGGCGCACACGCGCGCACCCCTTGAGCCGCAGACCGCTGAACCGTGAAAAAAGGGAAGGGAGCTCGGAGTGCGATTGGAACAGCACCATAAAAACTTTTCGTTCGGAGCAGTGCGTTATCCACGCCAGGACCGAGGCCACAGACATCTGCGCTTATTTTTAGGATCAGACTCAAGTTTAGTGAATTTTAATTTCAATTATTATAAATCCATGCTTCGAGTAATAACAGTACAAAGTATGCTTTCCCATGCTGCATTAACGGTAGATCTTTTCTACATGCATCTTCATAGACCTACCAAAAACATATAGTGTACCTCAAAAGCATTTTAAACACCACACTTTCCCTGGTCAAAGAAACTTGCTGAACCTAAAGGTAATTACTCCCCACCCCCTACCCCCCATGGCCCAGACGATCAGGTAAAGTATAGTCTGGTACCTTTATTTCTATGAGGGCCGAGTAATTATTATTATTATTTTTAATTAAGATGCCCTATTACCTGTCTAAAGTGGTTAATGAACTCTATTGCTTCCTTTCCTGTCCTTTTGGGACATTCAGCTAAAACTAGTCTCTTTCCTGTGTGGATTGGGACTCTGTCTACCTCACTGACTCCATTTCCTATACAGGGTCATATACCCTCCAAGCGAAACCCTAAAACCCCAAACTGTGCGGGGCCCTTTACGCAGGGCTGAGCTTTATGATACCTGTGTCTGGTGTCGTTGTCCCATAAACAATAAAATCCTATTTGAGAGTCTATCCTTGTAATAAAAAAGGCAACATCAATTAATACATGAATAAACTAATAAATAAATAAATAAATAAATAAATAAATAAATAAATAAATAGTAGAGTATAGCAGTTAGGGCATGTGCCATATAAACCAACAACAACAATCACAATAATAATAATAATAATAATAATAATAATAATAATAATAATACATAGGCACATTTATGGTATATTACCTGTCTTTACTATACACTACTATTAATCATAATAGTATAATGACAGAGAACCTGTATTTAGCTTGCGGCTTTTTATTTTCTAACTTGCGTTAACCAAAAGAAGGAATCCTACACCGCAAAAATTCCCACTGCTGCTATAAATGTTGAAATCTTAAAGGATAGTATTATTTGAACCCTGCACCAGAGTCCCTGAAATAACCATAACCAAGCTCAGTAAATCTTTAAACACAAAGCCTATAACAGAAAGCCCTAAATAAATTAAAAGCTACTTCCCAGCATGCATATTATCACAATTTTTTTTCCCTCTCCTGTTCCCTAACTCCAGTTAAATAAATGATAGAAAACAAATAAAAAATAAAGGCATTCTTAGGAATAAACTATGGTTTTTGGACTGAGATCAAATACATATTTATCCCTAAATCATGGCAGTCTCAAGTCTCTCACTGGAGCATGAGAGCAAACAGTTAACAAGGCCAACCAAAATATTCAACTGGGATAAATACGAGAAGTCAGGACAGAAGAAAAAGTGGCACAGAGGAACAGAAGGCCTAATGGGAATAGCAGGACACTTGATCAGAACAGGAGAAAAAGAGAACATGGTTTTGTAAGATAAGGTTGACGGAACAGAGCAGCGCTGCTGGGTTTTTCACATCAAGGTGGAATAAAGATGTTAGTTCATGGTACACAGAATGAAACATTATTTTAGGGAAAAGAAAGGATCTTGTTTATGTGAGAAAAATGGAGGATCATCTATTAGGATAAAGTAAAACAAATGATTTACATACATCAAATGAAGTGAGTTGTTTTAATGAATGAACACACAATATATAGAGAGTACTTTGCATAGTTGTTATAATAATGGAAGTAACAAGAGAAAAAGCAATGAGTATAAGAGTAAAGTAAAGAGTATTAAGGTATAAGCAATAAGAATAATGAGTAAAGCAATCAAATTAGAGCTAATTTTGTTATACCTCTTTGTGGTTAAAATTGCATCCAGTCTCTCGTGTTAACATGCCATACAAGGCTGATTGGTTAATCTATCTATTTTGAAGAAATTCATCTTAATTTTAAGTCTTTTCATGGCTTTTTCTTTCAGCTGTTCCAGCTTCAAAGGTGTATGAGATCAGTAAAGAAAAAATTGCAATAGTAAATAGATAAATAAATAAATAAATAAATAAATAAAGGGGATATTTGACTTCTATATCTTTTTCCATATATACAAAATATATGTCCCACTGGTATGAGTTATAGACAATGTATGCAAACGACAATGTATATATATATATTACAATCTATGTTAATTAGATACATAATGTTTACACTATAAAACTTCTCCTTTACTTTGAAAAAAACTCCAGTGAGCTCCAGCTCACTAGTGCACTTTATCCTGAAATACTGATTAACCATTAAAATACTTCAGAAATTTTGTTCCTACATTAATGTACATTAAGGTTTTAATCTGCTCATCTGTGAAACATATCATTTTTACCATGAATCTCCAATACACAACCTTCACCTCAGCCCTGTTACCTCAACACATTTATTTCTATGAAATATTTGAAATACAAAACAAATTTTGTTGCATCATTTGAATTTCCAAATTTACATGCAAATTACTTGAACAAAAGTACATTTTCTTTCTTTCTCTCTCTCTCTTTTTTTTATTTTTATTTTCATTGATATTGTGATACTGCCAGGGAAAGGCACTTTAAAAGTACAACCCTGTTATTACCCATGTTATAGATGTTATAAATATGTTATTAGAAGTACACTATTTTTAGAGTTAGTAAATTATTGAAATTGCCTTAAGGTTTTTATACTAATATTATAGATGAAAATGAAAGACATTTTCCATTTGATCATTTTGTGATTTAAAATAAATAAATAAGTGATAAGGCATCCTTCCTTGTATTACATTAATTTCTTATTAAACATTTATCTGAATGCTCTACCTAACTTAACTTAAATTACCTAACCTAAGACTTTCATTAACTTCTAATTAACTGAACAATACTTATTTCAACTAAGACCATTGAGCGTCTTTTTCTTACAATCCATTGTTGGTGACAAAAAGACAAGCTTATAATTTATTTAATTCAATTAAAATAAAATAAAATAAAAATAAATAAATACACAACAAAAACACATTAGTACTGCATGCAGGCAAATTCTTTTACACCATGTTCAGTATTTTGTACCAGCAATTCCCACAGAGATCAAGTAAATTCTTTTAAACAATAGGAGGAAATTGCCATCTTAGTGTGACCGGAAAACATATCTGATAACTAAAGGTAGGTAGGCTACTGGATCTCCCAACTGGGACATACACATACACATACACATGTGTTTACTCTTGATTTATTTTAACCACTGCAGTTGTTATAACTCAGACTATTCAGTGTTATGCAAAAAGATGATGGGTTGTCTTTAGGTTCTGGTTTGTCTCAAGGTTTCTTTCTTATTTCTGTCTCAGGAAGTTTTTCTTGCCACTGGCCCGCTCATTAGGGATTTACTCTAGATCAAGAGTAAAATTTCTGTAATGCTGCTTGAAGGAATGACAAAAACAAACAGGATTTGCAGGGTAATTAGCATGCTAAATAACAAGACTACCATATTTGCTTTCATAGTTGTCCATTTCCACAGCCTTATTAGTGTCAACGCTGTTTTACCCTAGGACAACATACATATGTGATTCATTAAGTAAGGACTAAAAACTGACAGGACATGCTGTGGCGTGATGCAGCCCTACACGGAGCAGTTTTATTATTGACAAAGTTTATAAATATTACCTTATAATAATTACTAATGTTTGATTAAGTTATGGTATATCACTTGTCATTTTTTTCATTTAATTATTTTATGTCCTTTATACAAGTTACTTTCGATTTACATTAAACAGCTATAATAATTATTCTCCCACCAGCTTCTCTTAAAATTAATAATACAAAATCACAGCTTGTGATGTTACTGTTAAACCACTGTGATGATGGAAATAGAGGTCTGTCATAAAGACAGACAGAAAACTGAATGCTACAAAGTACTGTCTCTAAAGATTCATTCCACAAACGTAAGCACCTCCTTATAGAAAACTAAATTTATTATTATTATTATTATTATTATTATTATTATTATTATTATTATTATTATTATTGTTGTTGTTGTTGTTGTTGTTGTTTTTAGAGGATATATAAGATCTAAAATATGATAAAAATATGGTAATGTATTACAGTGAGTAAATTTTTTTAACAGCTGGAGTTACTTTCAGAACTGATGTTATAGAAAATTAAGCAAGACGTTCTGTCCAATAAGATTTGAAAATTCTATAGTGTTATAGTAAATAGTAGTTATTTTTTTAAAGGGTTTACACCTCTAAATGATAAAAGCCTGGCAAAAAAACCCATACCAATACTTCAGGAAAAACATCATATTACTTTTTCCCAAAAGCACTCTTCTTTCTTTAGAGCTTATACAATTATAGTATGTTGACATTAACATTGCAGGCCTGTTTCAAAGTCCCATTACCACCTCAAGGGACCTACCCCTAAAATATGCCTATTTAGGACTGTGCCGTAACGTACAGACATCTCTGATTACATCGATCCTCTGTGGTAATCAAGGCATGGGCCATCCGATTTAATGTCTTATTTATTTAACTGGAAGAGCGAGACAGCAGGAGAGATGAAGAGGAGATGGAGATAGCTTGCTCTCTAGATCATTCTCATCTCTCCGGGGTGGGGTGGGGGGATGGGGCGAGGAAATGAGACGGCGGCACCAGGGAAGGCAGGGCGGGATCGCTTTTTCACGCTAGCCCTGTCAAGGCCCACATGCAACAGCGTAAAAAAAAAAAAAAAGTCCAACATGGTCGACATCAGGCAATCATGTCACCTTTTTGAGACCAATGCGTTCATTGATAACACTGACCACCAAAGTGCAAAGCCAGCATTCCATTAATAATGCCTGTGTCACAGAGTTTTCCTTAGTTTTTTTTTTTCTTTGACCTTTTCCTTAACCCAGACTTATCATTTCACAGCTAAGCAGAAGTTCTCCTGATTCATGACTCGCATTATAAATCGTCAGTAGAGCCTGGAAAAAGGATCCAGTCCAGTCTACTCGAGTGCGTCCTAATCATTCGCAGGAGGAAGTATTAAAATTAAACCGCTGCGGCCAATTTACGAGCCTAGCATCCACATAAATTAACACACGGCTTTACAACCACCTGATGAAATGCTCATCACGGCTGCAGGCTGTAGATGACTTAATATGATGTCAGATGTCCTGTTGGTTTAATATTACGGCTCTGATGCGGAGGCGTGTGGTGCCCACTGGACCACCCTTTAACTTAGAATGCAGTTAAGACCTAAATTACACTCTCTGTATAATTACATTTGGTATACAGAACACACCCAGCAACTTTAGTTCTCCCACTGGTCAGTCTGGAAAGAAGAAGTCTTATATCTTAGTCAACAGTGGCACTCTGGCAGTCATGGGATTTAATCGCACATACTTTTAATCCCTATCTTTCCAGTCTAACAGTCTCACCAGGCTCAAACGAAGCACAAATATAGCACAATTTGTACAAATATATAAAAATATTTCTCTTTTTCAGATTAACTCTCTTATATTGTTTCTTTAAAAAAAAATTAAAAAAAATAAAAAAACCTAATCATACATCACCTTCATTCCCTCTATTAGAAAATCTCCTATCTGCTCTTAGTGAAAAACAGGACCATCTGTCTTGGAATGTATTAGTATCTGAAGGAAGGAAAAATGATCCCTCAGCAAAAAAATTCTGAAACTGCACATGGAGAAAATTGAAAATTACCTCCCTTCAGTAAATCTGGTAAGCACTCATCATTCACCAGGCTTTTAGTATGAGCTTCAACAGTGGGGGAAAAAAATGCATCTGAAATGAATACTCTGTCACCTTTCATTTGACTTGCAGCCCACTCCGTGAGAGAGAGTGTTGTTTCTGTAAGAGCGACTCGGGACTTTCGGGTTTTACCGTACCACACTCTTTTTCTCTGGCATTTGCCTTGAGGCCTACCCCTCCTTCACTCTCTTTCTCCTCAAACCCCCACCCGACAACGTCTGACAGTCTGAACTCAACGCCGGCCGCTCACCAGACTACAAAACTCATTCATCTGTGGCCTCCAACGGTCAAATCTGGATCTAATAAAGAAGCACTATCGATCCCTTGTCTGGGATGGCTGCTGTTATGTTCATCCACCACTAGAGGGCCCTGTGGTCCAGCTTAGACAAATGTAGCATCTGAACTTTCTTCTTAGTCATTTTTTTTTGCTGACAGTGCTGATTACACATGTTCTTATATGACCTGTGGGTGTCTGGGTAATATCAGGTTAAAAGGAAACCCCCTCTCCGAAACACATGGCATATGTTTAGATTGAAACGTTTCTGACAGGTTCAACAATTCTGATGTTAATTTCTTGGCTGTTGTTGTACTTTTTGTTGTTTACTTTAGAAGTTGTTTGTGGTGTTTGGCCAATTACCATGATGTCTAATAGGAAAAACAAGCGTTTCGGCAAACTTAAACACAAGGTATGGCATTAGAGGTCAGCACGGTCGCCTTGCACCTGCAATGTCTGGGTTCGATTCCCGCCTCGGGGTCTGTATGCATTGAGTTTGCGTGATCACCCCATGCTTGCTGGGTTTCCTTCGGATACTCTGGTTTCCTCCGACAGTGCAAAGACATGCAGATTAAGCTAATTGGCGTTCCCAAATTGCCTGTAGTGTGCGAATGCTGACTGGAAGTCTGACAATAAATATATAATTGTCACTACTGCCCTCGACAGTCCCTAGTTCGACTCTTAAACACAAGGTATAACCATCAGGTATCAGTGTTAACTAAGCTAAAGAGCACAAGCAATGTCATCACTGATGTCATATTACTCTGGCATCCAGTGTACAAGTTGTGTAATCTAGTGCAATGCAGCTGTACAGCTGGTGACAGTTGGCGTAGTGACTCGGCTCGGCTAGTTAGCGATCAACAAGATGACAAACACAATAATGTCGGTGGTGTTGTTAGTATGAAGATTGAAGCTTTGGGATGTAGCGAGAAGGTGAGAGATCTAGACAGACAGAAGGACCAAAACTGTTCTTTTTAAAAAGCAAGGACTAAATCCCATTAGTGCCAGTATCATTATGTAGTCAAACAGCATTAGGGATGATGTAGGAGAGTGAAAATAGACCTAAAACACATAAAGCCAACTCAGAGACATTCAGGGTGAATTTCTTCCTTTAACCTCTTTAGCCCCCTCTCCCCATAGAGCAAGCAAATGTGTGAAACCGGAAACAGACGTGGCCATGCCTGAGCAAGCATAAAGTTCATTTAATGTATTGTCTTCTTTCATTCCTCAAGAAAGTACATTAAGGAATGAAAAAAAAAAAAAACGTGTCTAAACACAACAAAAAGTTTTGCAATGTGTTAGAACTTCAAAGACGGATGATGGAGTTGTTTTGGTGTGTGCGTGCGTGCGTGCGTGCGTGCGTGCGTGTGTGTCTGCAGGGGCACTTCTGTGAACACCCCCGCATGCTGCAAAGCATCAGAACCGAAGCCAGTGTTATATAACAAACACAAGAAGAACATTATAATAAAGTTTGCAGATGGATTTCTTTGCACTGCTGCCTGTGAACCACATGCGAGTGAGATCTGTGGACTGTCCCAACTGCTCTGTGCATTGTTTTTGATTTCTTTTGTGACATTATGTAAATTAGGTATGTATTTGGTTTTCTTGGTGGTTTCCATAGTGGCTTAATTTGAAATTTCAAATGAATTATAAAGACACACAGAGCTCAAGACTGAAGACATTTTATCAGCAGCTTGATGTTAGTATTAAGCACAGCAGGTGGGACAATAGGCATACATCTATTATGCATACATACACATGCTCAGAAAGTTTATCACACAATCCAGTGGTGTAAGTGACATGATAATCACTAATAATGAGGTAACTAGTAAATCACTAATAAGTAACTGATGGGCTCCAGAAATCTACTACAACCTGGGCTAAAAAATAAATCGCCCCAGTCTTTTACCCTTTCTTATTCTAGTGTATTGTTAGTTACGACCGTTGGTAATGTTGCTGTTCTTGGAAACACGAATGCAAACTAATTAGCTACATTAAGCCATTTATGAATGGAAAAATTGAGCTTTACATTTATGCATTTTTTCCTAAATTGATGTGAGCTCATAGTCATGCTAGACTGTTTATACCTTCCTCTGCTTCATCAATAACAGTAAAAAAACAAAAACAAAAACAGAATCCTTTGTACAGCATTTCCAAGAAGCCTGGAGTGTGATTAATGTAGTAAATATGGCTTGTGTAGTTGGGTCAAGTTGCTGACAGAGGGCGCAGTTGAGCTTCAGAAAGCATTTTTTTTTTAGTCTGGTCATGTCAGCCAACACTCATTGTTTCTTTGCATTCAACAACACTACATGCACAGACACAGGAAATAATAGATAATAAAGCACAAAATGAAGTAATAAATAGAAAAAAGAAAGAAAAGGAATTTAAAAGTTCTTTATTAAATATATAAAGTATATATATATATATATATATATATATATATATATATATATATATATATATATAAAAACTGTTATTCAGGCTATAATTCACTAAATAGTTGTATAAAACCCAATTAATCACTTTGGCAGGATTTTTTTCTTTCCTTCCTTCTTAGTTTTTTTCTTTGTTTGCATTCATTAATTTATTCATTCATTCATCTTCCATACCGGTTATGTAGGTTCGTGGAGGGCCTGTAGCCTATCCCAGAGGACTTTGTGACAGAGGGCACAAGAAGGACGATGCTCCGTATGGTGTGCCAACCCACTACAAGGCAAAAGCACACACATTCATACTCTCCAGGCAGTTTGGAAACACCAATCATCCCATAATGCGTGTCTTTCGACTGTGGGAGGAAACCGGAGCACCCAGAGGAAACCCACAAAGCACAGGGAAAACATACGAACTCCATGCAGACAGACCGGAGACGACTTTTGAGCCCCCAACCCTGGAGGTGTGAGATGACGCTGCTAACCACCGAGCCACCGTGCCTCCACTTCTTAGCTTGTTTTTTCAATCCAAAGCAGCTGCACATGAAAGAATGTAAAATAAGGTAAATGTGAGACACAGGTACACCAGTGCATGAGTATAAGTCTTGCACCTCCTACACACACACTCTCAACCCACGCACACACCTGTACATTTAAGTACATCGTTTATCTCTAGCCTATATCTTACACACAGGCTTCGGCATCTTTTCTGGGTCTACGGTAGCTGCTCTAACAACCATCACAGAGAGTTTACGCTTAACTGAAGACAGTGTAAGTTTCAGTTCATGAAAAGAAAGGAAAAAAAAGTTAGAGAAACTGAAAAAAAGCAGCTGTGTAATGTTTTGGCTCAGCACAGAATAGGTTGATGAAAGCTGAAATGAAATGAAGAGAAACAAACTGTACTGAGATGGCAAACGATAAGGAGTGGAAACTTTTCCTAATCAAGAGAGAGAGAGAGAGAGAGAGAGAGAGAGAGAGAGAGAGAGAGATGGGGGAAAAGAAGAAGGAAGAATGTAGCTCAGGATGTTTCCTTGCTGGATATAACAGCACAGGATGGACTCTATATCCTTAAAACATCAGCTTTGAGAATAAAAATACCTCTGTCTCAGTGGGGTAGGAGCAGGTCATTTAGTGTGTGTGTGTGTGTGTGTGTGTGTGTGTGTGTGTGTGTGTGTGTGTGTGTGTGTGTGTGTGTGTGTGTGTGTGTGTGTGATTTGTTCTGTAGAGAGGATGTGGGAGTTCCACAGCTCCAGACTGTAGCAATGATAGCAGCAGTGAGAATTGAGCCTGATTATTTATGTGGTTGTAATCTGGGCCCCCTGCGCCCAACTCCCGTCTCCCTCTCCCAAGAAACAGCCGTCCCAATGTTAATTACAGCAACGCTCCGTAAACAAGGCTCCAGACCTGGCCCTTAGATTAGGCTCCTCCGAGCTGCTATAAATGTGGCTTGAGCTTAATACACATCTGGCACCAGGTAGTGCTAAGACTAACATTTTAAAGCTTGCTGTAACACCTGGACAATGGCCTACGGAAATGAAATGAAAAAAAAAAAAAAAACATTATAGGAGACAATCACAATTTATATCACAATTTGCACTATATTTACAAACCCTATCATCTGTTGTAAATGCAACAGCTTAGTATCTAAATTATTATTACATTTACAGCATTTGGCAGATGCCCCTATCCAGAATGACTTACATTTTATCTCATTATACATCTGAGTAGTCGAGGGTTAAGGGCCTTGATCAGGGGCCCAACAGTAGCTGGGGTTTGAACCTGGGACTTTTTAAAATTTTTTATCTGTAGTCCAACACAATAACCACTGAGCTGCCTGTGCACATTGATGAACATTAAAGAATAAAACATGTAAAATAAGGTCATTTCTACACATTGCTTCAGATGAGTTATTTTATTAAAACATCCAGCTATTTAATGAATTAATTATTTTTATGCTCAATGCACAGAGTGCATTTTTTAAAATTCTAACTGTCTTTTAAATTCAGATTTTCCTTATAAATACATCTACTTATTTTATGTCATTAAGATTGAGATTAAAGCCATTTAGCTAAAATGACCAGTCAACTATGTTAATAATTAACATATATAACTATACGTTATAACAAAATAAAATGTTTGCACCCTGCTGATCCTTCACAAATTCCACTTTGAGAATTGAGCCTTCAGATACAGATACAGTATATAAGCACTGCTTCTGGCTTGAGTTACAAACAAACAAACAAACAAACATATAATGTAAATGCAGAAATCCTAAACATTACAATAATTTGACTGTGGAATTTGGACATGCTTCTCAACTCTCATCCTGGAGGACATGCACATTTTAATGTTTTCCCTACACTGTCACACCCACGTCAATTCAAAAAAGGCTGTTAATTAGCTGATTAGTTACATCAGGTGTGTTGGGAGTAGAGAAGATGCTAAAATGTGCAGGCGAGGTGTTCCTCTAGGACTGGAGTTAATTAACTGAGAAACGATTGTTGCTGACATGGATTGGGTCGACTTGTCCCCATAGAGGAAAGTGATCCTCTTCTGCTTGATCACCTTTATCCTATAAACATTTCTTCCTTCTGGGAGCTGTCCATCTCTTCCATGCCCTCATTAGGTGTGATTCCATGGACCCTAATAATACACTAATAAACTAATACACATAAAAATATTACCCAAATCCAAATTAGTCATATAAGTACTTGTTTTTCTCTTGTTGGAATAAATATATTCTTTCTGTTCACGTTTGCTTCACATTAGGGTAACATTGAGCGACATCATGAGTTTACGGGTGGGAATCTTTTTTTTTTTTTTTTTTTTTTTTTTGTAGATTTTTTTGATATCTGTAAACTCTGTGAAACAATTCTCTCCCACCAGCCATTATTTCAGACTCTCATTCTTTGGGCTGTTGGAAAGAAATGGGCAAAAAATTGCTTCATTACATGCAGTAATACATCTAACTACACGAGACATACGTGAGACTGAATTTTTATAACCAATCATAATGTGGGATTTGTTGGAAAAGTATTAGGTCTAACTTAAATTCAAAACTTTCTTCTCTTATATTTCTGGTAGATAAAATTCTTCACAGTGGGTAAAACCATTATGCACATGTAAAAATATATATGCAAACACACACACACACACACACACACACACACACACACACACACACACACACACACACACACACAGACACACATATATATGTGTGTGTGTGTGTGTGTGTGTGTGTGTGTGTGTGTGTGTGTATAT
>JAAGKR010004343.1:44232-62341 GCA_011419295.1 Clarias macrocephalus | reverse complement strand
CCCCTGGCCTCTAGAGGTCATTTGTGTTCCCCTTAGGCCAAGTTTTTCATTGTGTTGTCTCATTAGTTATTCAGATCACCTGTGTCTTGTTTCCCCCAGTATATTTAAGCCGTTCACTTTCTCCCCTCTTATTCACTTGGTTTTTGAGTCCCTCCTCTGTGTGTCCTGTTGTAAGTTCCTCAGTCTTTTTATGATTTGATTGTTCATTACCTGGTTGTTTTCTCCCCGTGTGGAGGCTTTAATTTAAGAGTTTATTATTTTGTCAATTATTTTATTCCTCTGAATGAGAAGAACTTTTGTTGATGACAAGCTTCCTGTGAACCCTTTTTTACATCTTTAAAAAATAAATCTATCTTGCCTGAGACTTTCTGCCTTGAGTGTGTTTCAGTTGGGTCCAACCCTATCCCCTCCGTGGCTCAGTGGTAAAATCCTCAACCCTCACCCCGGAGACCCGGGTTCAAGACCTGAGTCTGACAACTTATTATGTTTAGTTTAGGGTGGTCAGGGAAAAGGTACTGTGTCTCAGTGGTTAGCACTGTTGCTTTGCATCTCCACCGTTGGGGTTGAATCACCGTTGAATCTTCCCTTCAGTTAGGGTGCATGGAGCTTGCATGGTCTCCCAGTGCTTTGAGGGTGCCTTCTGACAACTGTTTCTCCTCAGACCAAAGCCTGAAAATTGATTGGTGTTTTCTACTAAAATTGGAGATTACTGATTGCTGTTGTCTCTGCCAGCCCCTTTTTTGCCACTTTGCTGCTGTTTGCTTGCCAACCGAGCGCCTACCTGCCAGCTGGGCACTGCAACCGGATCTGCACATGCATATTCTCCTTCCCTTCCCCTTTTTTCTCAATAAAGTACACTTTTTCTGTAAGAAGCCTTTTTCTTGCCTTGTGTCTGTGGTGCACCCTGAGAAAGATCTTATAGTACACAGAAAAAGTGGTATGAAAAATGCATGGATTGCCTGACCTAAATTACCTGATGAAGTGAATAGCCAGCAACAAAAGCAGACACTACAGTAGTGTGACTAGTGCTTTGATACAATGTCTGTCTGGTTTTTAATCCTCAGAACAAAGAGAGACAACAATGACATGACATATACTTATGTATACAAAGCATGAGCTAAACATAAGTCTGACCAGTTTCCGAGCTGTTCAGGGAGGGGTTCATGAGCCTACTATTGATTCCATAATATGAATTACCTCCAAAATATGCACTAATGCACCTAATTTCACATTCCACTTTTGCACTAAACAAGCAGGGAAGCAAAAAAAAAGTTTATAATTCTTTTGTTTAGAGGATCACTTAAAGACTAGGAAATATGAATACTGTCATAACTTTTCAAACAATACACAGTTTTGAATACCATTACCAGTTTTGACTTTACCTTGACTGGTTTTTTATATTATTTATTGCATTTGCGATTAGCTGTGAATGTATTTTTATCTGCTTTTGAAATATTGTAATGCCTATGGAACCTCATTAGTTCTCTACTTGTATCACAATTCCTACACTGTGTATGACTGTTATGTTTAGCATGGCACTAACCTCTCAGTACTGAGAACTTTATCTGTTTTCAGTAGGGTCACGCCTGGCACTTGATATGAAATACAAATCGTTGAGTCGATGTCCATTCACTGTGAGAAAGGACCTTGACTCAACGATTTCTCTGTGAGAAATAAATAGCACTGAGGAGTAAAATTATATAAAAATTTAATATTCCAATAAAGTAATAATTATATTATTATTATTATATATTATTATTTATTTAAAGGATTATGCAGGATAAATTACATTCTGTACAGAAAGAAATGATTGTCACGAACCAGCTAGATCAACCTAGCACATCCAGATGCTAAGACTCCACTCCAGCTCTTCTTCCTGCACACCTACCTGTCACTAGCACACACCTGAACCTGATCATTAATCGTTCCCCAGCTTTATAAGCACTCTGAGAGAACCGTTCAGCGTCGCAGTATCTTACTCGTGTGCCTCGTGTTCTGTTTGTTCTGTGAAGTGATTAATTGTTTATGCTAACCTGTTTTCGACCCTGCCTGTTCCATGGATTTCTCTCTCTCGTCTATATCCCCTGGTACTTCTGTTGTGATCGAACTGATTAATGTGTATGACCTCGCATGCTCTCAGGACCTCGGATTTGTACTCACGATTTGGATTTGTTTGCCCTCGTCGCTGGATCACCGGATATCGACCCTTGCATGGTAAAGACGATCCTTTTAGTCCTTTGCTTCTCTTTCTTCGCAAGTCGTCTTTTTCCGCAGCACGAGCATTTCCGCGTTTACGGAGCTCCGGACAGAACGTCTGCGCAGTGCACCGACTTCTGTTGTCACAAGGGAAATCGGCCGCTACATTCCACCTTACAACCACTGCGTGCTAAGTGGATCAGAAGCAAAGATTTGATAACAAGAACCCGAGAGACTTCCTCACGCACAGCTTCCGGGATTGTGGAGATTCCTTCGCGTCATAGCCTCGTCACTAGGAGTCTCCCCACTCTCAGTTACCAAGCACATACACACTGCCTCTCTCCTCTGCTCCTGCGGCGCCTGTTCAACCAAGCCACAGTGTATTCAATAAAATCTCTACACAGCTTAATCACCGATTGTCTGCTATTGGGTTCACTCCAGTTCAGTCACTCAGGCATCTGACAATGATAAATTTTAAGAGTGCAGTTACTTCTCATTTTTGCGAAAAATAAGCAGTGTGTAAACATGAAACAAGTTCATGCAACATATCAGGAAGTGTTCATCACGTGAGCTACGTGCAAATGTGCAACTTAATGAGTAACGTGACTTTGATGTGTAAGCAGGAATGTGGTGTGTGTGTTTATTGTGCAAATAAACAAAAAACAGATCCATTAAGTCAGTTATGGTTTTCTGGTTGAGGGCTTGAATAGCCTGCGGGAAGATTTAAATTTAGGGTATAACCACTGACTAACATCACGAAATGCACTATTCTGGTCAGCCCTAGCCTATACGTCATTAAAGTAGGTACTACTGAAAGACATTTTATAATGTAAAAAAGTTTATTGTAACCTTAACTGGCATTACATTAATACACCTTAAAGGATTTAGAGCACAACAAATGTATGATTAGATGAGTTTAAATTTGGTTAAATGCTTTGTTTCTATGCCAACATAAAAAAGAAGAAGGAAATAAATAGTTTTTAATAATTATATTTTAATAAATACTTGTTTATGAGTCACAGGTTGGAAAAAAAAAATCACATTCTGTTTCAACCTGCTCTTCTTGATCTTCATTAGAGGCTTGTCCACACCTCTGCTGCCACATACAGCTTAAACTGTTTTTTTTCAAACACCCATGAAACTGGAATAAATTATAATCACGTCCGTAAAGAGACAGACTTTTTACAATTTCTAAAATTAAAAATACATTTTCATATAAAGAAAATTATAACTAAGAAGATTACATTGATAGTAGAATGTATAGCTATATATTTTATTGCTAAGTACAGTAAATTCTGTGTATGGGTTTGTACATTTATTTTTTAATTATTCTGTTTTTGTTTTGTTTGCACAGTGTAAAAACAATTGAAGTCTTTCACTTTTAATGTCAGCAGTCTGCCTCATGTTAACCCAATCCGGCATTACAGAGACATTGTATATTATTGTCATGATTCATGTCCTGTCTGAACTTTTTCCCACGCTGTCAATGCTGACATGTGCCTTTGTTTCCTTACCTGTCATGTGTTTTTTCCCACTGTCCCGTTTCCGCCCCTCCTGTGCACCTGTCTCCTATCCTCCGCTGATTATCTCGTGTGTCACGTACCTTGATTTCCTCGCGTTTTCTTTTTCTCGTATTCACATTGCCAAGTTCGCTTTGTTTTTCGTTTTTTTTTATTTTTTGTCTCTCGCCTCGGATTTGTTCGCCTCGCTCTTTTGATCTCCCGGTTTTGATCTCTTGCTTCCTTGCTTTTGACCACGGCTTTTTGTCTACGTGTTTTGGATTGTCGCTCTGCTGCTACCGATTTAAAGCTTCCTCTTTTGACTACGGCTCTCGCTTCACGATTTGGCTTCGACACTACGTTGATTGATCTCCCGGTATTTGACCCCGCTTCCGCATTCCAACCGCGCTCCTGTTTAACGTTGCTGTCACTCATCTGCACTTGGATTCACCTCGTTCCGCTCCGACCCCGTGACAGAATAATCCAGCCAGTGATATGAATCCAGCAGATGTGGACCGCATGAAATCGGCGCTGGAGAGTCAAGGCGCACTTCTTGGAGCTCACCAGCAGGAGCTGCTCAACACAAAGCTAACCCTCGCTGATGTCACGACCCAGCTCCAACGGCTCCAACTCTCTCCAGTGCAAAGTGGGGGTTCCTGCATGCAATGAGAACCACAGCTCCCCGCACCTACCACCTATGAAGGAGATCCAGGCACCTGTCGATCCTTCCTCTCTCAGTGCAGGCTGATATTTGAGCTCCAGCCTTCCACATTTTCCACTGAACGCTCAAAGGTCGCGTACGTGATAACTCTTCTCTCAGGACGAGCTCGGGAATGGAGCACTGCACTCTGGGATGCTCACGACCCCTGCTGCTCCAACTACAAAGATTTTGCTAAAGAGATGAGGAGAGTGTTCAATCGCTCATGTCACGGCAGGGAGGCAGGTCACAAGTTGTTAAAGCTCCGCCAAGGCTCACACTCAGCCTATGACTACGCCATTGAGTTCCAGACCCTAGCTCTCTCCAGTGGATGGAATAGTCGGGCCCTGAGTGACACCTTTTTCGAAGGACTGACTGAGACACTCCAGGACGTGTTAATCTCCCACGAGCTTCCCTCGTCACTCCAAGAGCTCATGGATCTAGCTGGCCGAGTGGATTCACGCCTCTGCCTTCGAAGTTCAGCCAGACTCTCACCACCCAGAGACCTCCCACGGCCCCCTCCCCACGAACTAATCTTCAGGAGGGACCCATGAGACTGGACAGAACCCGTATCTCCCCCTGAAGAACGCCGCCGCCGCCGAGTGGAGGCTGCCTGCTTCTACTGTGAGAGATATGGTCATCGACTCAAGAACTGTCCTGTAAAGAGGAGGCGTCCTCTAGTCCAGCTTGGAGGACTGGAGGGTGTGACTCCAGGTAAATTCTCAGATGAATGCCGCCTGCTCCCCGTCTTCCTGACCTATGAGCAACAAACCCACCTGGTTCAAGCATTGATTGATTCAGCTTCAGACCGCAATCTGATCGACGCGGCTTCAGCCAAGGCTCTAGGATTTCCCGCTCTCCCCTTGGAGACCCACCTTAAGGTTCAGGCACTCATTGGTAGCCCGCTCCCAGCCATCACCCACAGAACTCCCCTCGTTGACCTAAGAGTCTCGGGCAATCATTTAGAGCAGACTTCACTGTTCATGATGGAAGGATTACATGCCACTGTTGTCCTAGGCCTGCCCTGGCTAACCCGTCACAACCCACAAATCGACTGGATCAGGAACACAATTGTAGCTTGGAACCCATCATGTGCTAAGACCTGCTTGCGAGCTGCAGCCACGTCTTGTCTCAGTTCTGCGTCTGTGGAGGAACCACCAGATCTCACCCATGTCCCTTCAGATTACCATGATCTCAAGGAGGTCTTCAGTAAATCTCGCGCCCCCCCACCGACCATATGACTGCGCCATCAACCTGCTTCCAGGCACCACGCCTCCCAAGGGCCGTTTATACTCTCTGTCACCCAGGCAATGAATCACTACATCTCGGAATTGGCCTTGCGGCGGGGATCATTCACCCTTCCTCCTCCCCGGTGGGGGCTGGCTTTTTTTTTGTGGGTAAAAAAGATGGTTCCCTTCATCCGTGCATCGATTATAGAGGCCTTAATGAGATCACGGTGAAGAATCGATATCCCCTTCCATTAATGGCGACCGCCTTTGAACTCCTCCAGGGAGCTAAGATTTATACTAAACTAGACCTACGCAATGCATACCACCTCGTCCGAATCCGGGAGGGTGACGAATGGAAGACTGCTTTTAACACCCCAACAGGACACTATGAATACCTGGTGGTGCTGTTCGGCCTGACCAACGCCCCGGCCGTCTTTCAGGCCCTCATCAACGATGTACTCCGGGATTTCTTGAATTCATCTGTGTTCGTCTATCTGTACGACATTCTGATCTTCTCTCGAGACCTAGGGGAGCACCAGCTTCATGTTCGACAGGTGCTGCAAAGACTCTTAGAGAACAATCTGTCAAAGCGGAGAAGTGCGAATTTCACACAACAACTACCACATTCCTAGGGTTCGTCATTGGTCCCTCAGGCATCAAAATGTAGCCTGCTAAGCTCCAGGCAGTCATGAATTGGCCCACACCCACTACAAGACAGGAGCTTCAGAGATTCTTGGGATTCGCCAACTTTTACCGCCGCTTCATCCGGGGCTACAGCTCCATTGCTGCCCCCTTAACAGGCCTGACTTCTCCCAAAACGTGTTTCCGTTGGGACATGAACACTGAAAAAGCCTTCTCTGAACTCAAGAAACGGTTCACGTCTGCCCCAATCCTGACCATTCCAGATCCGTCACGTCAGTTTGTCGTGGAAGTCGACGCCTCCAGCACAGGGGTAGGAGGTGTACTTTCCCAGAGAGCTGCGCATGACAACAAGCTACACCCCTGCTCTTTCTTCTCACATCGTCTAACCCCTGCCGAGGCGAACTATGGCATCGGCGATCGAGAACTGCTGGCCATCAAGCTGGCCCTCGAAGAATGGAGACACTGGTTAGAGGGGACAGAGATCCCATTTCTGGTCTGGACTGACCACAAAAACCTGGAATACCTACAGAACGCCAAGAGGCTAAATTCTTGCCAGGCTCGGTAGTCACTGTTTTTCGCCAGGTTCAACTTCATCCTCTCCTATCGCCCTGGGTCCAAGAACTCCAAGCCAGATGCACTCTCCAGGCAGTTTTCCCCTACTCACGACTCTGCTGCCAACGAGACCATCATTCCCCCGTCATGCTTGCTCGCAGCAGCCGAGCTTGATATTGAAACCAAGGTCCAGCAAGCCCTGTCTCATGAACCCGGGCCAAGTAAAGTGCCAGCTAATCGCCTATTTGGCCCGCTTTCTCTACACTCTCAGGTTCTGGAATGGGCACACAGCTCCAAGCTCTCCTGCCATCCTGGTTCAGCTCAAACCCTGGTTCAAGTCCAGCAGCGCTGGACATCTGTGCTAGGTGCAAACACCTACACCAACACCGCACCCGCAGGTCTTCTCAGACCACTACCAATCCCATCCCGTCCATGGTCAAACATTGCCCTGGATTTTGTCACAGGGTTACCCTCCTCCGACGGCCACTCGTGCATCATGCCCGTGGTGGATTGGTTCTCTAAGGCCGCACACTTCGTTCCACTACCCAAACTTCCAACTGCTAAGGAGACTGCTGACCTCTTGATTATGCACGTTTTCAGGCTGCACGGTCTCCCCAAAGACATCGTTTCCGACCGCGGGCCGCAGTTCACCTCTCAATTTTGGAAGGCATTTTGCAGACTCATTGGAGCCACGCCCAGTCTGTCCTCAGGTTTTCACCCCCAGTCCAATGGTCAGACTGAAAGAAAGAACCAGTCCCTCAAGGTAGCCCTAAGGTGCATGGCTTCCCGAGATGTCACCTCTTGGAGCAAGTTTTTGCTTTGGGTGGAGTACGCCCACAACTCCCAGGTATCGTCATCTACTGGTTTGTCTCCCTTCCAGTGCTGCCTGGGCTATCAACCACCATTGTTCCCGTCGCAGGAGGAGGAGGTCAGTGTCCCATCTGCCCAAGCTTTTATCCGGCGCTGTAGAAGGACCTGGCTACAAACAAGGAGAACGCTGTCACGCGTCGGCAGAAGATACAAGAGACAGGCCGACCGCAAACGCTCCCAGGCTCCCAAGTACAGGGTGGGGCAGAGAGTCACGCTCGGTGCCAGAGACATCCCCCTAAAGACCACGTGCCGCAAACTCTCCCCTCGGTACCTCGGTCCCTTCACCATCACTAAAATAGTCAATCCCTGCGCGGTTAAACTCTTGCTCTCCTCAACTATGCGGCGGATCAACCCTACGTTCCACGTGTCCCAGCTACGCCCATTACATGCCCATGCCATTGTTTCCTTACCTGTCATGTGTTTTTTCCCACGGTCCCGTTTCCGCCCCTCCTGCGCACCTGTCTCCTATCCTCCGCTGATTATCTCGTGTGTCACGTACCTTGATTTTCTCGCGTTTTCTTTTTCTCGTATTCACGTTGCCAAGTTCGCTTTGTTTTTCGGTTTTTGATTTTTTGTCTCTCGCCTCGGATTTGTTTGCCTCGCTCTTTTGATCTCCCGGTTTTGATCTCTCGCTTCCTTGCTTTTGACCACGGCTTTTTGTCTACGTGTTTTGAATTGTTGCTTCGCTGCTTGATTCTCCGGTTACCGATTTAAAGCTTCCTCTTTTGACTACGGCTCTTGCTTCATGATTTGGCTTCGACACTACGTTGACTGATCTCCCGGTATTTGACCCCGCTTCCGCATTCCGACCGCGCTCCTGTTTAACGTTGCTGTCACTCATCTGCGCTTGGATTCACCTCGTTCCGCTCCGCCCCGTGACAATTATAGTTTATTTTGTTATATTATATTATAGTATATTTATTTCTTTATTAATTAATAACAAATAATTAATGAATCTTTTGATTTTGTGCAAGCTTTTGGTTGATATATGTAACCTTTATGTATTGACACCACTTTTGGTTGATAAATTTATCTATTATAGCACATTGTGCATTTTTGAATGTGTTGTATATTGTTGAATAAAAATAACACCTTTCTAGCCATCAGTATATTGTTTAGTAGTCATTTTTACCTGAAACTTTTTAGTAATTTTGGATGTTAACAATATGAAAGAGTTATTATTAAAATGAACTCTAGTTAGGTGTTAAAGTCTACTCTTTATGGTATTAGAATTTTTTCAACTCCTAAAAAGTGTTAAAAACTCAAGAATTTATCTCAATATTCATGTATGTACACTCAAATGTAGTTGAAATGAACTCACAGAGGCCAGCCTTTTTTGTATATCTTTGCAAACGTACATCAGCCTAATCCTGCGTTCACACCGAACGCGCTGCAGCCGACGCCTTTCACCGATGCCTGTCGCCGCTCTGACGTAGATTGAATGCCTTTCTTGTATTTAAAGGGGCTGCAAATCTTGTGCAGACTGACCAAAATGTGGAAGAAAACTGATTGATAGAAAGGAATTGATTGATAGAAAGAACCTAATTGAATATTTTTTTTATTATTATATTATATTTCTTACTATTATAACATTATTAGAATCACTTACTAGACTTTGTTTTTAATTAAAATAACATTAATAACATTAATTTTGATTAAAAACTCTCCTAGGCTATTTACTGTAGGCAATCGCAATAATCAACCTCTCCATTTTGCTTGGGAACTAATGTAGCCGGAACAAAAGTTGCAGGACTGCGTTCCTCAAAATCCTCTCAAGCGGAGGACCTCCCTTTTAATTGGTTGACGGGAGCGTCAAAGCGGCCAGAAGTCATTCATTTTCAATGTGAGCCGGCGGCGAAGGGCGGCGAACAGCGATGCGGCGCGGTGAGAGTGGCAAAGGGAGTTGAAATCAGCTCAACTTTAGGGTAATGAGCTATGACGCGATTGAGCGACAACCAATTAAAAGGGAGGTCCTCCGCTTGAGAGGATTCCGAGGAACGCAGTCCTGTAACTTTTGTTCCGGCTACATTAGTTCCCAAGCAAAATGGAGGATAGGTTAATTATTGTGGTAACGGGTGTTTATTAATTATTAATGCTATTTTAATTAAAGACAAAGTCTTGTAAGTGATTCTAATGTTATAATAATAAGAAATATAATATTATAATAAAAAATATATTAAATTAGACTAGCAATTCACAATGAACAGAAGCCACACCATACAAATGGCTTATAATTTGTTTATCTCTACAATACAGTTCTTTCTATCAATCAATTTCTTTTTTTTTCTTCTACATTTTGGTCAGTCTCCACAAGATCAACAAGCTTGATTGCTTTGCAGCCCCTTTAAATACAAGAAAAGCATTTGGTCTACGTTTGGTGTGAACGCACCATAAAGTTGACTGATTTCAACTCCCTTCATCGCTCTCGCCGCGCCGCGTCGCCGTTCACCGCCGGCTCACATTGAAAATGAATAGCTTCCGGCTGCTTTGACGCTCTCTCCGTGTTCGGTGTGAACGCCCGGTAAGAAAGGCAGTTTGACTATGTGTATAAAAAGTAGTAACTAAACTTGATAAAGAAACTGGATTTAAACATTTGCATCAGTCACATCAGCTGCCTTTCAAAAGTAAAGTTTGTTATAACCCAAACCATATAAAGCATTTTTTGTAGGATGTAGTGGTAAAACAGATTTTATGTTCTTTAGTGTGGATAAGCCACCACACCACACGTGAAACTTCCACATGATTTTATATCCATACATTTTTAAGAAGCCTTTCAAAACGAACTGGATAACACCAAACTTAGATATTAAAACACTCTGTGATGATTAATGGTTTTTTCCCAAGTTGCTTTTCTTGCCATATCTTATGTACTGTACACTATCACCGCCTTTTTGCTGCTCTAAGGACCAATAAGTATCACACCTGTCACGTGCTCTGAGTTTTTTTTTAAAGCTCCTCTAAATGTTGTGACTCATTTGATCATTTGTTCTTCTGCCAGCTGAGTGCTAAAGGTAAGTTCCCAATAAGCAAATCTATATACTAATATCTCATATATTCAAGGAAATAAAAGATGATCATTACAACACTACAAATACATACCATAGATCTAAATTATATTATTGTTTTTCAATAGAATCGAATGCAATATAAAATCTTTAAAAGCAATAGTACATAAATCGTGAACATGTTAGTACATTTTAAAATAAATGTATGGTGTTCATTTATAGTTGGTAATTTTTTGCTCAAATATATTACTCAATTTTATTGTTTTGAATGTAAATTTTATACAATTCAAAATTATTTAAACATCACTAATTAGTAGTACAACAAAGTATCATTCATAGTCATAGTCTTTACTACAACCCAGATAACTGCATTTGCTTTGGTTTCATGAAGTAGACTTGCTTATATTTTGGGCATCCTGGATTAAATGAATTTTTTTTTTCAATTCCCAGTTCAACCATTTATCATTTAAACTTCATTTGTATGCCAAGAAGAAAGATTATTGTGCTGTATGTTTTTTAAACTTAATTTCTCAATAGCGTTCTGTTTTTTTCAGTAGATTACATTACAGCTCAATTGTTTTCTTCCTCCAAACAGTTTAAAAACAACAACAATAAAAACAGGTGAGTTTACACTGGTGGCTGGTTCGACTTTCTTGATTTGTTTCTTTCTACATTGTAAAACAATGCTGCATTCAAAATATGCGATAATCTTTTTTGAACATTTGATATTGAGCTGTATATGTTACTTATGCTCTGTAATGCCTTTATAACGGCTCTAATCTGAGGTGCTGTTAATTAGTGACTTCTGTGGCTGGTAACTCTAAATGAACCTCATACCTTTTCCTGACAAATCCTTTAAGTTTTTTTTTTTATTGTTTTGGAGTAACAGTGGTAGAGTGACAACAATCCTGTCATCCTTTCTAAATGAGACATCTCTTAAAATATCACAAACACCCATCACCCTCATCCTCAGTTTCAAACCTTACAAAAATTTATGTCAATTTGCACTCATTACTGACCTTTTTTTGTCAGTCATTCCCATCACTGATTTCTTTGTTATTCCAAAATGCATGTATATACTTGGGTTACTTTGGCTTTTGCAAGGTGCCACAAAAAGAGATTTTGTATTTTTGTAAGAGATTTGGCTTTGTATGGAGCTAAATAAAGAATGTATGCTTTGCTTGCTTCACAGGTAATACTTTTTTCATATTGAAACTTCAGGAGGAAGGTAAGGGTTTCCTTTGGGAACAAACAATGTGAGCAGGACTATATCAGTAGTTACTCTACTACAAAAGAGTATGTGTAGGTCGACTTTCACACACACACACACACACACACACACACACGGAAACACTCCTCTAAACGGATTAATCTCATGCACTGCTACAGCCTTTTTGATTTTCTTCCTGGAGGCCGTTGTTGCAGCACAGTTACTAAAGAACAGTCACAACACTTGGACACAAAATTAAAGAAATGCTTTCCATGCGAGCACACATGTGGTCACAGTGTTAAAGTAAACAGTACACAGGCACGGATGTTGACTATACGAGTGATTCACACGCACTGAAACTGAACATGGGCGACGATTACTCAAAATCCCACAGCACGAGAGAGAGATGAACTATTGGAGTAGTTGTGATCATGTGACACTGCAGCCAAAGCGCATGCATACTATGTATATCAAGACCTCGCTCGTTTAACAAGTTAAAATTTATTTAAAGATTTTGTTCATCTTGCAAAACACTCACAGACAAGTTACTCACAATCCAAGGTTTCACTCTACAATGTTATATGAGTGTTTTTTAAATAAAAAATAAACCTCATTGTATCAATTTGTAACAGCATTCAAGATATTCTGGCTTCTGCTTTGTTTTCTTGCCATAGATTAATTTACTGCAGAAGACATAATATGGTATAAACATCAATTAACTTAACATAAACGTTCAGGATCTCTTACAAAGGAGACTTTAATTAGCCATTATCCTATATCAGGTAATAAATAAGCATCAAAAACTTGCGTCTCTCAGCACTCTTTGATCCAATGTGGGTTCTGAGGCTCCTTGACTGGTAATAACGATAATATTGCCATGACAGATTGTACAGATATTTGTCTGCTCTGCTCTTCCCCTGATAGCTGAATAAAAATTAAATAAAGCAGATAATCAGTTGCATAGTATTATGCTATGAAATAATTTATGAGATAATGAGAATTTATTTAACTCTTTCAAATGTTATAGGATTAAATTGCATGTTTCCACTATTTACTGTGTACAATATTTTCTGAAAACCTAACTAATAAATAATTAAAAATTTCCTCCTTCATTTCTTTTATTAGTAAGCAACCAATAATCTTCTGAGCACAAGGTATGTTTCCAAGAAGGAAATTAGTAAAATAAAAAATTTACTTTGAGATTGATATTTGAGACTGAGTTTTCTTTGTTTTTAAAAATGCAATAAACAGAAATAATATAAAATAATTGAATTTTATTTACAGAAATTCTGTCATTATAAATGGCATCACAAGAAGAACGGAAAAGCCTCCGTTTTGTCTCCTGGACAAAGGGCAAAAAAACTTCTACATCTGAGCAAAAGATTTCAAAAGTCTTGAACAGCCTTAATGATCTTGAGGCTGATATCGTCTTTCTACAAGAGACACACATTGGACGAAAGTGCTGCCAAATCTTCAAATTCGTGGAAAAGAAAAAGTGGAATTCGTTCTTTACTGTGTACAGCCCTAAAAGCAAAGGAGTTGCAATACTGATAAACAAAGACATTTCATTTGAGTACATATGCCATGATGAGGACTGCAGTGGAGGTTACATTGTGCTCTTCTGTTATCTGTATGGTGAACTGTACACTCTTGTAAATGTATACAATCATAAGGCAGACAGAATTGTCCTGAGTAGACTGAAGGAGTATTTGAGGGAAACAGCTGAAGGTGTGCTGGTTATTGGAGGTGATTTCAACACAGTTTTACATCCTGACTTAGATCGAGAACCTCCCACCTCGAGGCATTCACCATTTAGACCTATTTTGGAAGATTTTACTGTTTCTCTGAAACTCAAAGACGCATGGTCATACTTACACCCTTCTGCACAAAATCTAAAGTG
Organism: Clarias macrocephalus; assembly: GCA_011419295.1. NCBI lineage: Eukaryota > Metazoa > Chordata > Actinopteri > Siluriformes > Clariidae > Clarias > Clarias macrocephalus. The sequence continues at coordinate 48,541 of JAAGKR010004343.1, read as the reverse complement.
TTTTACACGATATCAGAATCAGAGTTACTCCCGAATAGACATGTTTGGTGGAGGACCAAATGAACCGAGTGTGCGTTGAGGGGGTTTTCAGAAAGAGGTCACAGACATAAGGGCTGATGTAGACACAAAAGGTGCGTTTAATTCTTTTCTCTGCGCCGGAACAAACAAAGGGCATATATTTAAAAAAAAGGCAAAAGAAAATAGAGAACAAAAGTCAAACTAAAGTCTTGGCACTGGGCAGAGCTCCGTTGCTTTAGACAATGCTAGGAGAGTAGGCGAGACTGCAGAGATGACATTATGCCCGATAAACAAAAAATTTCTGATCATTATCCACTTGTCTTAAAACTCACAGTTCAAGAACAAATTGAAAAAAAAAAAACTCCAAATGTTCCTAGATACTTGAACAATTATGACTACAAACCTGATGAGAGAGCAGGGAAGATTAGCGGGCAGAAATACTGAGTGTGATCAAGTTATTGACTTGTACAGAAGAAGACAGACCTGACAAATTGCAAGTTTATACCTATAAAAGATTTCAGTGCCCATTAACAGAATTCTTAAAGATACACTTTAACAACATGTTAAGCAATAAGCGTTTATATATTTATTTTAATGATTCCTATTGTTTAGATGCCAGACACGTCTTTAATGTTGACTATTTAATATTCTCCCAATTTTTGGCCAATCGCCTCAGTGCATTCATTACCCCTTCTTTCAGGCAGAAGACAGGAGAAAATCATCCTATTGTGTTCAGCTTGTCATTTAAGACAGGCGAACAAAAAATCAAGTGGTCTTTCCTGAAGGAAGCCTTCAAAGAACTAAAACATGACCCTGCTTTTCCCCCACCAGACTGTAACATTCTGGATTGCATTCTTCCAAAAGTCCGAACTTCTGGTGAACTCAGACGTTTGCTGCCTGGCTGTCCCCTTACCAACACTGTTCTGAAGCTGGTTCTGATGCACCTAAAAGACAAGTTTTATAAATGTAACTGTGATGAGGTTAGAAGACAAAAGAAGCATAGATCTAGGTGTAAGGAGATCATGTCAGCAGCTACTATTTGCTATCAGAGACAGGTACTTTTCATACATGCACAGTCAAGAGAACATGAGGAAGTGACAATGAAAGTGAGGACGTTTGAGGACAAATCAGCACTTAAAATAAATATTAAGGAACATGAATTTTAAAGCTAAACAATTCCAGCATAAAAAATGCAACCATTTTCAATTGTAAAGATCATCAAAATAATGGCAAATTCACTCACAAATAGATTAACTTTACAGAACTAATTCTGTTATTTTTGCTTGTTTTCACTTTATTAATATTTTTATTATATTAACACATTTGAGGACTTTGTCACCTAATTATGGAAAATACAGAGATATTTTTTACATATAAAATAATTTATTACAACTGCAAATAATCTGTTACATGCAAGTGTCTTTTGATGTACATAGTTTTAATATTTTAAACTTATACTAAAAAACAAGTCATTGTTTTATATACTGTATTGCTGTATTATCTTAGTAATTTTTTAATAAATATTAATCATTCAATTATAATATATATAAATTATTCATAGCATTCAAAATTACTGACAGAGTAGAGCAATGAATCTGCATCAATTTTGCGTTAAGCTTGAACATTCCTCCATGGAAATGATTTGGATGACTGATGCAATTGTTATGTGGTGCAGGTTAGAGAGCCACACCACGAGATGGAATAACATTAATAAGAACTCTTATGCAGGGCTTCTGAGAGGTTCAACAAAATAGGAGTATGTGAGAATATGTGAGGGAGTATAAAGATTGGACTTTGGAGCAATGGAAAAAAGTCCTGTGGTCTGGTGAGTTCAGATTAACCCTACTCCAGAGTCATGGGTACATCGGGGTAAGAAGGGAGATATATGAAAAGATGCACCCATTATGCATAGTAGCCACTCTGGAAGCAGTTTTGTTCTTGGTTGCTTCAGTTGATTAGGTTAGTGGCAATAAAATTGAGCTAGCATGACATGGAATTTAGAAATAAACAGAAAGTATATTACAGTATGTGTCACAGAAGCAAAATATTTCTGAAAGATCACACTTCACTTTCAAATCCTGTAATGTCTGTTGTGCCAAAAAGATCCAATTGAAATATTGAACCAGACAGGATTTTGTACTGCATTCTTTCTAAAGTCCAAAGCTATGGTAAACTAAAACGAAACAGTTTTGACAGCATGGATTTCCCTCACAACCACCCCTGAATCCCAGTGTAAAAACACATAAGAAATATATTAATACACTGCTAAAAAAATAAAGGGAACACTAAAATAACACATCCTAGATCTGAATAAATGTCACGAGTCAGCCTGATCAACCGAGCACTTCCAGACACTGAGACTCCACTCCTGATCTTTCTCCCCACGCACACACCTGTCATTCTGGCACACCTGAACCTGATCAGCCAATTATCTCTCCAGCTTATAAGCACAATAAGAGTTCCACTCAGTGCCGCAGTATCTCACTCGTGTGCCTCGCGTTTTCTTTGTGTAAAATAATCATTGTGTATCCTAGCCTGTGTTTTCGACCCTGCCTGTTTTCCGGATTTTTCTCTCGCCTACGCCCTCTGGTACTTCTATCATTAACGGACTGATTAACGTGGATGACCTCGCTTGCTCTCAGGACTTGAAACTGTACTCACGATTTGGATTTGTTTGCTCTCGCTGCTGGATTACTGGATACCGACCACCGCCTGAAAAGACGATTCTTCTAGCCTGTTGCTGCTTCCACAGCACGCGCGCTTCCGCGTTCAAGCACTTCCGTGTTCGCGGACATCGGGGAGAAAGTTTTCTCTGGGGAGATCAGCCACCATATTCCACTTTTTCAACCACTGCAAGCTATGCAGATTAGCAGTGAAAATTCGGTAGCAAAGAGCCAAGAGGAGTACTCGCGCTCTACTTCCGGGATAGTGGAGATTCCCTCGCATCATAGCCCCGCCTCCTCCATCGTCACTAAAGGTTTCCCCACTCTCTGTCACCAAGCACACACACACACGCTGCTTCTCTCCTCTGCTCCCACTGTGCCTACTCATTCAAGCCTCAGTATTTCCATTAAAAGAACTTTAACTCAATTCAAGCATAAGTCATCTGCTATTGGGTTCACTCCAGTTTTTTCACCCCGCCCGTGACAGTATACTGCGGCCATGACGGACCCAGCGGACGCATCTCGCCCCAGACCTAGCCTTCAAACCAGGCTTCAGCTCAGGTCTAGTGCCCGTTCGGACGCCCGATTGCGTCAACTGTCGCTCAGCAAGGAGCTCTGATAAACTCTCAACAGCAAACTCTCCAGCAAATCTCCCAGGCCTTGTCTCAGCTCTCAACTCAATTTCAACAAGCATGCACTGCTTTCCCAGCAGCTTCGACGACCCCGGCTCGACACGAACCTCGTCTACCCAATCCTCAGCCATACAATGGAGATCCTGGAACATGTCGTTCTTTCTTGTCTCAGTGCTCCCTGTCACTGGAGCTCCAACCCTCCACTTTCCCCACCGAGCGCTCCAAGGTGGCTTATATCATCACCCTTCTCACTGACAGAGCCCGTGAGTGGGGGACCGCCGCCTGGGATGCTAATGACCCTTGCTGCACCACCTTTAGCGCTTTCACTGAGGAGATGAAGAGGGTCTTTGATCGTTCTCATGCAGGTCGGGAGGCCGCGAGGCACCTGCTGGAGCTTCATCAGGGCTCTAGATCCGCTTATGACTACGCCATCGAGTTCCGAACCTTAGCAGTGGCTACTCAATGGGACACCCAGGCCCTATATGACACCTTCTTAAATGGGCTGTCAGAGTCTGTCAAGGACCAGCTAGTCTCCCAGCAACTCCCTGAAGACTTAAATGGCTCTGACAGAGGCGCCGTACCCAACACCAACCCGGGACCAGCACTTCTCCCGCTCCAACCACCTCTGTCGGCTTTTCGGTCGAATCCATGCAGATTGGGCGAACCCGGATCTCACCGGAGGAGCGACAACGTCGGGTCCAAACGGGGGCGTGTCTCTACTGTGGGCAGCTTGGACATTTACGCTTCCATTGCCCATTAAAAGCAAAACCCCCCCAGTGAACCTAGGCACACTGGAGGGGGCGTACCAATCGCAGTCGCCTAGGGGCCGTTCACTTCTCCCCGTCATGCTCCTCTGGGATAATCATTCCTGTGTTCTCCATGCCCTCGTCGATTCTGACTCTGACCAGAATTTAATTAGCGCGTCAAAGGTCGAGGAACTTCATGTGCTAACCATTCCTTTGGATTCGCCATTATCGGTCCGAGCTCTCGATGGGA